>ML108915.1:0-10601 GCA_003697995.1 Taxidea taxus jeffersonii | reverse complement strand
CCGCCCCTCCGCGCCCTGCGCCCGCGCCCCGCCGCCGGCTCGGCTCCGGCTCCGGCTCTGAGCGCCGCGCGGGCTGCGCGCGGGGGCCGCGGCCGGGAGGCGGGGACACGGCCGGGCGGCGGCCGACGCAATCTGCCCAGGAAATGGGTGGATTTTTCCTCTCCGCTCCGGCTCCCCGCCGCCCCCTGGCTGCTGGCAGCGAGGCCTGCAAACCCCAGCCGTGGAGGCGCTGAGACGGGTGTTCAGGCAGGAAAGCTGACCACCGCCCCGGAGTCCTGAAATCCGCCCGACTGTCCAGATCGGTGCGCCCCGGCTGCCCTCCCGGCTGAGTCAGGCCTGGGCATCCCCCTGGGACCACCTCCCACCAGAGCAAGCGGTCGGCTCTGGCTCCACCCTTCCCAGGCCATCCCTGCCGCCCCCTGAAGCCCAGATGGGAGGGGGTCTCCAGCCCCAGCCCTGGGGGAGAGGGAAAGAGGTGAAAGGGGCGGGCTCTCGGGGGGGGGGGGGTCCCAATCCCCTGGGAAGAAAGGGTCTCCTGGCAGTAGCTGGCACCCACCAGTGTGGGCTCCTGGGTGTGGGTGGGAGGGGTTGTGTGTGCAGGAGGGGTGAGGGCCCAGCTCACAGGGCAGGAGCTGGGTGCAAGTTTGTGGCTCAGGCGTCTGGGCCGGAGACTAAAGGTGCCCTGCCCACGGGGAGCATGGCCCTGGGTGGGGGCCTTGAGGTCTGTGGCTGGGGGGCGACCCAAGCCCCGGCGCTGCGGGAGAGGGGCCAGGCATTCTAGCACAAGTGCCGGCCTTCTGCAGGCCAGGGCGGGTGCGAGTCTCGGAAGCCAGGGGCTGACTGGGTCCAACACCTTAACAGGGCTTCAGCATCGCAGGAAGCTTCCAGGGGCTGAAAGGCACCTCCTCCAGCCTCCCATTCAGCTTTCCCAGCCCTCTGGGAAGGGAAGAATTCCCCAGAACGCTGCTGCCTGGGTGACAATAAATCTCCCCTCCGAAAGGGGATTGCAAGGAGCCAGCCTTCCTGGTGCCTTCCTGGGGGCTTCACTCTGCTCCGTCCCCTTTCAGAGAGGGAACTGGATTACAGCCAGGAATGTCCTGGCCTGAGTGCGAGGTGTGCGACCCCGCTGAAGGCTGAAGGGTTTCCCGATTGGCTTCCCTGAGGAACTCGGGGAGTGCGGGAGGCCAGTTCCAACCGTTGGGGAAGGGCGCCATCTCCCAGCGTGTGCTGGTACTGCAGGCTCCGCGGAGCGCCGGGGAGGCCGGGTTGCACGGGGTCACCAGGGAGGCGGCCTTCACGCCACAACCAGGACCACTGCTCTGCCTCCTTCCTCTGCCGGCACACGACGAAGGGATTCGGAGCCTAAATCACACACTCAGATCCCACTGCAGACAGTGGCCACTTACTTGGTGGGAAGAATTCCAAATGGAACCCAACCCCATCTACAAAACGCTCAGGCTCTAGAAGCTGCACGTACTTCCTATAATCCGCTAGTGCAAGACACGGCCCCGGACAGAAACTGTCCCAACACCAGAGCAGACTGCCGGCACTGCCACCGAGGACACGCCCTGGCCAGAGCGGGGCATCGCCGATGAGCCACTCAGGGCCGAGAATGAGAATGCAGACTCGGCGCGGACAGCCCGCCACCGGCTGGGAGACGCTAGCCAGGGCAATAGCCCTTCTGTGCCTCAGTTTCCCCAGCTATGAAATGGGTTCAATAATAGTAATTGTCTGTTTTCCCTGCGGGTATGACAAAGACTGGACGGTTAGTGAAGGTGCAGGCTTGGCACCCAGGGAGGTATCCTGCTTTGCACCAAACAAAAGGTACCCAGGAGGGCCCTCCGCAGAGCCACCAGGGTTTAAGTGAATGGCAGAGCTGGGACGAACGTCTGATTTTACTTGCTGTCAGTGACGTCCCTGAGGATTTGCAGTTGGCACTTGAAATCTTCAGAGCACCAACTTGGCCGGGCTCCCCCTAGAGAGACCAGAGCCCAGGTCAGTGGAGGTGATGGAGGTGACGCTGCATCCGAGGGACTGGCGGAGGCAGGAAGGTCTGAGGACCGCTGAGCAGCTGCGCGCCGCTTGCCTGGGACTCGCTCCGACCCTGGGCACGGCACCGGGCTGGCCTGGGGAAGCCCCTCCACAGTCACGTTGGCGAGCTGGGAGGGTTTCTGCCCCCCACCCCAAGTCATGGCTGGGAGGCTGGCTTCTAAACACGGGGCTCTGGGTTACTTGGATCGGGTTTGCCACAAGTGGACAGTGCCTCGGAGTTCCCGCAGTGGCTCAGGAGCGGAGCTGACCCTGGGAGGTCAGGGGATTTGGGAGGGATTTGGGCGGGGGGAGCACCCCTGCCCCTGTCCTGCACCCCTATCAATTTGGCATGCACCCCTCTCTCCCTGCCCCACTGCCCTGCACCCTGGCTTAACTGCCCTACTCCCCTGCCCACTTGCCCTGCACCCCTGCCTCCCTACCCTGCACCCCTTCTGCCTTAGCATGCACCCCTGCCACGGTGTCCCCTACCCTGCACCTCTGACACCCTGCTGCCCTGCCCTGCATCCCTGTCCCCCTACACTGTACCCCTATCACCTTGGCATGCACCCCTGTCTCCCTGCCCTGCACCCCTGCTCTGACAAGCTGGATATCGGAGGGAAGTCACTTCCGACTCATCTAGCCCCAAACCAAAGTCCTCTTCATGAGTCAGTAGCAGAGACGGCTGCTCTTAGCGCATTTGAGAGGGTCGTCCAAGGAGCCCCGAGAAGTGTGATTTGGTTTAGAAGGCCACACAGATTTCCCAAAGCAAACTATGAATCGTTGAAGAATGAGGCCTTTGGATTACAGACCCCAGGCGCCGGCCAACCCCACATGCTCCTGAGGAGGAACTTAAATCCCAGTTTCCACACGGTTTCGCTAGAAGCAAGGCCTCACTTAGGTGCACAACGCGGCAGAGCCCCGGACCACTAATGCAGCAGGCGCGGAGCCCCGGACACCCTGGCGCCAGGGGCGCGACGTCTCTTCATCGTGGTGGACGCCCCTGGATGATGCTTTCGCTGGGTCAGGCTCAGAAAGACGACAAGACCCGTCCAAGGTCACCTGGGGCGCCTGCCATTCCCAGGACCAAGCCCCAAAACGTGGCCCTCCACCCGACAGTTGTCATGGGGTCCGCTCGGGTTGTCGCAACGAAGCAGCACCGGCAGACGCCTTATAAACAACAGATTTACAAGGCCCACAGCAGGGAGGCTGGGAGTCCGAGAGCACGGGCCGGTGGGGTCACGTTCGGGGGGGCCTGCCTCCTCGCCACGTCTGGGGCACCAGGCCCGTCATGTGGGCAGAGTGCCTCCCAAAGGGCTTCCCGAAGGCCCCGCCTCCCAGTGCCATCACATTTTGGGGTTAGGATGTCAACATGTGAATTGGGGGGGACCAGCCAGGTTTCTATCCTCCAGCGTTGACCTCGGTGGACTCTGTGGACTCGTGTCCACACGCGAGGACAAGAATGCCGGCCTCGAGGGCCCAGGGCATCAGAGCTCTCAGAAGGAGGGCCGACGTGACGCGCCTGCGGAAGGACCCTCCTGCTGACAACCGCGTCCTTCCTCTAGGGGACGGCACCCGAGGGTGTCGGAGCACGACCCGACGAAGGCCCACCGCATCCCCGTGGCCAGCGAGGAGGAACGCGGGGCGTCAACGTGCCAGAAAGGACACGGGTCCACTCTGCTCAGGTTGGAGCCAAGGGACACCCCCAAAGATGGATGCTCTTTCGCTGTCAGGAAACGATGCACACTTTTCTCAAGCTACCTGCACGTAGCTGGGGGCGGGGAGAGGGAAGACAGACGTGGGAGACGAGGGAGCCGTTGCGCTCCTTCCAGCCGTATGTGCCCTTTCCACTTGCTTTCCTGCTGGGGAAGAACGTCCCTGTGGCAGGGAAAGGGTCTGGTCTGGGGCCGGGCACCTTGGGAGGAGCCCACGGGTGATCTGATCCCCTCTCCCAGCAGCCACGGAAGCCCACCGGGGGCAGCCCAACGCAAGCATCCCCTATTCCGCCCCCTCCGTGGCCTCTGGCTTCCCAGGGGGATGACGGCGGACAGGGTCATTGCTCCTCACACCCTAACCGTATGGGGGTCTCCTCCTGGCCTAGCCCCGTGCACTTGCCGGGCCCTCTGTGGGGGAGGGGCTCCAGCCAGAGCCGCTGTGGGGCTAGGCGGTGTGGAAGGGCCTGACGCGCGCTTTGCCAAGGACACTCTGCTCTCTGGCCACCGGGACGGCATGTCCGGAGCGGGGCTCAGAAGCCCCAGGCCAGGGCTCCACCCACCCGCCCGCCGGCCCCACACATGCTTGGTTGCTCCTGGGAGCCGCAGGGAGCTGGCCCGTCCTGGTGCCGGGCCTCCTCCCAGGCCACTTCCTTCCACCGGCCACGCAGGCTCGAGCTCCTCTGAGGTTTTGGGACTCACGGTGTCTCTTCCAGCCCCGTGGGGACAGCAGCCACCTCCCGGGGGGGCGGGGAGTGCTCTGTGACCCACAGCTGTCCCCGGGCCTGCTTCTTCCCCGAGCCACGACACCCCCTTCCAGCCCTCAGTCCTGACTCTGTCCATCCAGAGAGCTGGCTGCCCACGGCCCCTCCCTGTTGCCCCCCACACCCTCTGCTCCCGCTCTGGAAAGTTCTGTGCCGCTTTCATAAATGCTGCCTCAGACTGGCTCGCGTCCAGACCAGGAGGCCACGGCTGCACATCCTCCTAGTTGCCCAGAGGAACTGGGGTCCACTTCTGGGAGAGGCACTTTGAAGAGCCCAGACGAGCTAACTCTGCAGGGCCCCGTGGGCTGAGCTCGTGGTTTTTGGGGATCCCTCACGAACATCACTGTTTCCCACCGTGCATGAAGGGACGTCCCTGTAACTGAATGAGAAGGACAGACTCGCTTCTACTGAGTCAGTCAGTGACCCTGACATGAACTCACGGTTCCTGACGTGGATCGGAAGGTGTAGAGTCATAAAAACATCCGAGAGGCCACGCTCGGTCCAGTGTGGAGGCGGAGGTGCCCAGGAAGTCACCACCCGCTCAAAGCAGGACCTGGGCTCTGCCGCACAGTCCTCCCTCCCAGAGCCCGTGCTCTGCCCTCATAGATTAGGACCCTCTGCCCGCTGAGCCTGGACTTGGCCTCAGAAAGCCGCCTGGCCAGCTCCAACAGAGGGAGTGCTGTCTCCGGAGAAATAGAGTCCCCCGATGCCATGTCCCGGCGCCCTCTCCCCGCTCCCCACTCACGCTGCCCCTGCCCCTGCCCCTGCGTCCACAGGACAAGGCCTGGAGGCTGGGCTGCCCGGAGACCTGGAGTCCGGGTGCACTGGGCAGGGCAGGAGCCCAGGGACTGGCGTCCGCGGGCGGCGGCTGTTTCTGAAAGCCCATCCCCGTTTCTGCTCCGAGTCCCGCGCTGCTGTCAGATTTAACACCCACACCTGCGGGCTGAGCGCACTGTTTATAACGTGTCTGAGCATGCCTCTGCTTTCTCTTCAGCCCTCAGACACCCTAAGCATCACTTGAAACAAGCGGGAGTTGCTTTCCTCCCAGAGCCACACTCGAGAGCCATCTCGCACCCGGAGAAGTCTCTGCTGGGCTGGCTGGTGCCACGGGAGGGCGGCTGCAGATGGGGCTTCCGCCCGCCTCTGCCCAGGCTGCCCCGAGGCTGCCCACTCTCCTCCGACTGACCCACGGACTGTAGGTGTCTTTAAACCCTGCACACAGACCGCACAGGACCAATCCCCGCCGCCCAGCTCAGAGCAAGCAGATTGGAAAGCTCGCGTCTTTAGACACTGCCTGAGAGCAAAGAAGGCACCTTCACCCTCTCTCATCTGGCCATTATCCTAAGATTTAACCCGGGCCCAGAGGGAGGGGAGCTGGTGTTAGCAGGGTCTGGTCCCTCCTCCCCCGGGGCTGCCTGTGACGCCCAGAGCCTCACATGATGCGACTGGGACAGCCGGCCTGTCCGTGCCAAGGCCGGTTAACCGAGTATGTCTGTGTGCTCCTGCGGCTTCTCGGACTCAGCCCTCAGGCAGATGTTGGGACCCGCAAGGACGTGCAGAGCCCCCTCCTCGCACCCTAACTTTATTCCCCAAAAGACTAAGGGGAAGGGCCTGGGTGCACTCTCCCAGACGCCCCCCGTGGACGGCAACTTGCTCGGGGCTGCCACCCTTCATGACAGGAAAGAGACCACAACATGGGCACCACCCCAAAATGTTTGCGGGTGCTCTGCTGCTCCCCTTCTAAAAGCTGAGTTTCCAGGTCAGAGCACGGGCCGGCCGCTGGAGACTCGGCCGACCAGACGCCCCAGGCTGCCCTGCAAAAGTCTGCAGGTCTGGCTCAATGGCTCCAGGCACCTTCTGGCTGCTACTCCTGACCTTGAGCCTTTCCCTCTGCTTTTCACGCTTCCTCTCCACCTTAATGGAAACACGAGCCCGGCGTCTCAGGCGACAGACAGATCTGGGGTGCACCAGGGCTCTGTCACTCAGCTACGTCCCCTCCAGCCTCGGGGTCCTCGGTTGGACCGTGAGGATGCTGCACGGGATCGCTGGGCTTGCCCCCTGCAGATCCGGATGGCATTCCTGGCGGGCAGTGGGACTCAGGGACACTCAGCCAACAGTCACCCTCCTTGCTGGGACTAACCCTATGCCAGAGGGTCCGGCGAGTTTCTCATGCCTGTGACCACCTGGAAAGCGAAGGGGTGGGCATCTTCGCTTCCTGCCTGCTGCCCAGGGGCCAAGCCTCCTGGACGGTCGGGAGGGGCCCCGCCACGGGGAGGACCCTACAGCGGCTGCTTTCAGAGGGTGAGGAATGTCCTCGGTGCTCCTTTCAGATCCCAAAATTGGCTCCCCTGCCTGTCAGCCTGGCTGGCAGTGGCTGTGTATCTAATTCAGTTTGGCTAGTAATTAGTTTTGTATTACTTTCCACGGTGATGTTAATACTGATTACAGGGCCTGATAACTTTAGTAATAAATACAGCCCAAGGCAGAAAATTACCTTTCTTTTTATTGGGGAAGGCGGAAGTCAGTTGAATGAGAAGCAAATTGCTCTCTGAGATTTGCCAAGAAGGAGGATTTACAGCTTTGTGCCCTCCTGGTGTCCCAGCACCTCCCTGCCCCCGGAAGGGGGGCCCACCTGGGAATGGGGGGCACTCCCCTCCCTGCTCCTCTGTTGGACCAGCCCAAAGGCGGGAGGGAGCCTACAGACCCTCCCAAAACGCGGTGCATCATGAACCAACTGGTTCGGGAAAGACCACAGCGCCCGAGCCCCCCACCTCCCCACCAGTACCACTCTGGCATCCAGTGCAGAAGGGGGGAGGCCAGGGACAAGGGCAGCTGGACAGGAGGTCAGTGCGCTCATCCGTCCAAGATTAGACTCCAACAGGTCACAGAACTGGGCTGTTTTATTCTCATTAAATTTGCTTGGGGGGGGGCGGGTTGTGTCTTCCCCTGAAGGACGACGGGCAGAATCTCAGGAGAAGAGAATGGATTTGGTGTGATGGGTCCCAGCGGGATTCTAAGGGACTAACCCCAGGCCAGCTGCTCCGTGACACCTGTCCCGTCCATGCATGGAGCCCACCCACATCTCCCCCAGGGGAGTCAGCTTTGCTCACATCTGGACTCGGGTTCCTGGAGCAGCCATGACAAGCACAGTGACACTCAGCCCTCAGGTTCACTGTTCACAGCTGGAAGCCCTCCAGGGTGTGGGGGGCGAGGCTTGGCGCCCTTCAGAAAGGCGGAGGCTGGCCACAGACAGGAGCCCTGCTTCTCTGCGAGAATAAATCCGATTCCTCCACACACCCTGCCTCCTCCATGGGTCAGGTCGGCCTCCATGGGGAGCCCCCCCGCCCCCTGCTCCCGCCCGCTCCCTGCCCCCGGCTCACTGCTCAGGACCGCTGGCTGGCACCTCGCCTGCTCCGGCCCCAGAGCCCTGTGTTCACACAGTCTCCTGCCTCTTACACAAACCCTTACGGCAGAGCCTCGCGTCTTCCCACGAAGCTTGTCAGCCCAGACTCCAGACCACAGGGCTCGGACACGCCCCGCACGGCGAGCCCAGGTCTGACTGTGCCTAACCCCACGGCTGGCCTCGGAGAACAGCACGCATTCCGGGGGCGAGTCAGCAACGGGGCAGGACGGAGTCTGGTGGGGGGCGACATCTTTGAGAGGCATCCCGTTTTTAAAAGGTGGAAGTTCATACTAAGAGGCTAAGAGCTTTTCTCAAGGTCACCCCAATGGCGCCTGGTACAAGTAAGGGCAGCCGAGTCAAGGTCGTTACTACAGAGCCCCCACTCATTTCATACCTTCCTATGCAGACAGCATGCCCCTATTGGTGGACCAGGTGGGCCTGGGGCTCAGGTAGCCCCAGCTGCCTCCATCCCCCAGGACAGAGGGGTCAGCTCCCCCCGCACCCACGGGAAACTCCTAAGGCGCTTCTCAAGGAGCATGAAGCACAGCCTTTGATTAGGAATCGGAGAACGAGACCAAGGCAGGCGTCTCTGACTGAGGACAGGGTTCACGGGCCCGCCCGCCTGGCAGGCAGTAAGCCGTCCATCACTGGCTGGCCCTGCGTGGAGTGGCTCATCATACGCGAGCGGTCGGGAGGACAGATGGCGTGGCCATGTGCTGCTCTCCCCCGCCCCGCCACTCGCTTCCTTCGGGCCGCACGCATGAAGCGCAGGTACGAGCCTCGCCTTTCTGACTCGTTCCCACTAGAAGGTGAGCTGACCCCCCATCGCGACGCCCTGGAGCCGTCTCCAAAAGGGAGGGTGCGGCCATGGGAGTGACTTAGAGTAGGAGAGGAACAGGACGAGCAGGGGAGACCGACCCCTCAGGGCTCAGCCTCCAGTGCTCGGCTCTCCGTTGGCTGATTTGAGGGGTTCACCAGCATTCGGAGCTTTGCGCACGAGGCCGCGAGGTGTGGCTTCCCAGGGTTAAATCACTTCAGGATCAAGAAAGCAAGACTCTTGAGTGTGGATGTCCCCAAGCAGCTCTCAGATTCCGAGCAGCCCGGTCCCGGCCCACACCTGCTCCCCACTCTGCTCCCCAGCTTAGAGGCTACTGATCAAGGGGACAGGTCCCTGGCCCAGCCCACATGGCACGGGGGCTCCTGCCACCAGGGCAGGACCAGGTCAAGGGGATCTCTGGAGCTGCTGGCCACTCTCAGAACCTTCCTAGGCTAGGAACAATCCCAGTGATTTAAGCTGGTGGAGCCTTTGTTCTAAAACCCCACCCCAGTTCAGAACAGTAGGGCCTCCGCCAGGCCGAACTCTGATAGCCCAACCTCAGAGGCAGCCCGGGGAGGGTGGGGCCATGCCTCCGGGCTGCCCTGAGGGACACAGTCCTTGGAGACATCCATAGCTCGGTTTCAGAAACTGGAAAACAACACCATTCCCTAGGCTGGTGCAGGGGGTGGGGGCCAGGGAGCTGAGCTGGGTCTGGAAGGGGGTCCTGATTGCAGGAGGAGAGGCAGGTGTGTGGGCAGGGGCTGGCTGACCCTCGGCCGGGGGAGGGGACGGGGGTGGGTGGGGCATGACCATCAGCATGGCCGGGCAAACACTTTGGCCACCAACACAAAGCTTCCAACTGAAGCTGAACGGAAAGTTTCTTCCCAGAACAGGGGATCTTTAAAAAGATGCGAGGAGGAGACCTCCGAGTACAGCCGTCTGCGGTCAGGGTGCCTGGAATGGAGAAGGCCACCGAGGCTTGAGGGCCCTCGGGACAGCCCTTCTGGGGCCCCGGAGAGCTAGTTATCTCTTTCCCAAAATGTCTCCATAAGGCACGTGCTGTCAATCACCCCCTGCCCGGGGTGTGCTCATGTGTGTGAGTGTGTGTGTGCACGTGCCCATGTGAAAAGATGTCCATCCGAGGTACACAAACCCTCTGGCTAGGCTCTCCCCGCGCCAAGAAAACTTCTCTCCCGGAGACCGTGCAGAGTCTCTCCAGGGAAGCCGACTGTCTGGGGGCACCAGAGAAGGGGTCTTGGAGGGCAGTGGGAGCAAGAGAAACTCCCCCCTCTACCCCCGGCCCTTCCGGAGCAGAGCCAGGGAGCCAGCAAGGGCTTCAAGGCGGAACAAGGGAAGCTTGTTCCAGAGCCTTCTCTCCTGTGATCCACCTCTTGCCCTCTTTGTTTCCTCTTTTACCCTGAGATGGAGGGAGCCAGAGGGAGGAAAGGAGGGCCAGGGACAGCTGGGGCTTGTGGCCAAGGTGCGGGGCCGCCCGTCCACCTCCTGGACCCGCAGCTCCAAGGGGCCAGCATCCCTCAGCTCCGAGCGTGGCACAGTGGCACCATCGAAAGGGCGTTTTAATGTCACTCCTGAGCAGCCGGGCTCCTGAAGCTGGCAGCCTCAACCCAGCACCCCGATGCCAAAGCAGCACCCCCATTCCAGCCCGCTCAGACGGCCCTTCTCCTCCTCCCAGCCCTGCCAGCTCAGAAATGGATTTTTTAAAATGGAGAATACCAGCCAAAGACAGGCTTTCTACTGATACATTGTTCAGGGGATGGCAAGCCCGCTTAAAATGCCCAGCAGTCCCCACACACACGCACAGGCGGCTTGCCACTCACACTTCCTGCCGCGCATGTGGCCACAGTCCCCCTCCCCAA
>RCUC01158356.1:0-65239 GCA_003697995.1 Taxidea taxus jeffersonii | reverse complement strand
AAGATTCATGACTTCTAATATAATGTCAATGCTACTTCTAGAAATAATGGAACATGAAAAAATTTACATAAAGGAAAAACATCTGAAATGTTTATATGAAATGATTTAGGTATTTTACTCTACAACTTCTCTGATCAAAGGAAACAGGTGAACAATTTAGGAAAGAAAAGTTTAATAAACTATAAATGTAGTAAATGATTTTTGATTTAGCCCTTCAGTACTTTCCTTTTGAGATAAGGGGTTTAAAATGTGAAACCAAAACAAAACATACAGGTACTGTTACTTTTGTTTTTTTCTAGTCAAGAACAATCCTTTTCTATTTTTGTTTTTTACTGTGTTAAAATTTAGAGAACACCAAATTAACTACTTTAATCATGTAAAGTGTACAGAACTATGGTGTCACACAGTTGGGCAACCATCACCACAATTCATCTCCAGAGCATCTTCCATCACCTTAAACAGAAACTCCATATCCTTTAAATACCAGGTCCCCATCATCCCTCCCTTACCCTCCCCATTCCAACTCAAAAGAATTTGATGACTCTTGGAATCCCAATGCTTTTCTCCTTTGACTGATCTATCTTTTCTGTGGTTCCTACCACTTCTTTCTGTTATTGTTTCACTTCTTTTACAGTCAATGGTCCTGCAGTGGAAGCCACTTCCACAGATCATATTGCCTGGTACAGAGCAGGCAGGTGTTCAGGTGTGATAGTTACCTGCAGTTTGTGTAGGTGTGAAGTCATACTGTTGTTGGGTGGCCCGTATCTGCCTAGCCATCACCCCTTGAGCTGGGAGGGATCCCTCCTGGGTCCGGGTCTGGAGACCACTTTGGGAGGCCTGAGTCTCAATAAACATTGGAGTTAAAATAGTACTTCGGAAACGCCAGTCAGAATCAATGGTATATTCCTGCATGTAAGAGAGTTCCAAATGAAATAATGGTCCTTCCTTAAGAACACTGAAATATTTTTATTAAAATCCATTGCTACTATCAGTAAATACATACTATAATTTCATGTATCTCTGTGGGAAACAGCTGAAGAACCTTTCCAAATTGAAACATTTTAACTAAATAATTACTTACCATCTAGAAATAGTGATTAATATTGGGGGAGAAAAACCATATTTTTCCTCCTTCACATTCTGCATTAAATGGCTTAATGCCACACCTAGTGGTGGCACCACAACACTAACAAGCTAAAGGGCTCAGCTCCTTTCAAGTCCCACTATGTGCTCAACACTAAGAAAGTCACAGGAGAAGTGCAAGCAAAACAGTCAGGCTCTGCTCACCAGGCTAGCAGAGATGAAGTGAGCACATCTGTAAATATGTAAATCATCACAGGTTGTTAAGGCTGCCAGGAGAAGATGCAAACTCAGTGTCTACCAAATAGATGGGGAGGAGGATGGCATTATGGAGAAAGGAAAATCTATTTGAGGCTGAAAGGGGAACAAGTATGAGCATGTGAAGAGAATGTGAGCATATGAGGCTGAAACAAATGTGTTTCAGAGGGGAATGTGTAAATATTCCAAGTAAAATAAGAAGTCCAATACAACTAATCATCAGAGAAACACAAAACAAAATCACAATGAGATATCACCTCACATCTGTCAGGTGGCTCTGATCAAAAAGACAAAAAAAGACAACTGTTGGCAAGGATGTGGAGAAGAGGAAACCCTCAAGCACTGTTAGTGAGAATATAAATTGATGCAAACACTAAGGAAAACAGTATAGAGGTCCTCAAAAAATTAAAATTAGAAATACAAATGATCCAGCTATTCTACTTCTGGTTATTTATCCAAAGGAAACAAAACACTAATTCAAAAAGATATATGCACCTCTATGTTCACTGAAGCATTATTCATAATAACCAAGAAATAGAAGTGTCTATCGATGGAAGAATGGATAAAGAAGATGTGATGTGTGTGTGTGTACACACATATGCAATGGAATATTACTGAATCATAAAAAAGAAGGAAATTTGCCATCTTCGATAACATGGATGGACCTTGAGGGCATTATGCTAAATGAAATATGTTAGACAGAGAAAGGCAAATACCACATGATCTCACTTACATGTGAAATCTAAACAATACCAAAACAAAACAAATTGAACTGAAAAAGATACAGAGAACAAACTGGTGATTGCCAGAGACAGAGGATGGGGAGGAGGGGGGCGGGAGGAGGGGACATGGGCAGAGGGGGTCAAAAGGTATAAACTCCCAGTTAAAAAATAAGCAAGTCATGGAGGTAAAATGCATAGCATGGTGACTACAGTTAATAATACTGTGTTATATATTTGAAAGTTGCTTAGAGAATAGATGTTAAAAATTCTCATCACAAGGAAAAAATATTTGTAACTATGTGGTGATGGATGTTAACTGGGCTTACTGTGTTAATCATCTCACAATACAAACAACTATCAAATCATTATGGTGTACACCTGAAACTAATATGTAGTACATGACTTATATCTCAGTAAAAGACAGCCAGTTTAACTCTTAGAAAATGTTGACTAAAAGACAGGAAAAGCTAATAAAATTTATTATTACAGAGACAAGTACTTTACCTGAAATTTGCATTCTGACAGAGGATGTTCAAACACAGGGTTTGGATAATCTGGGCTCATTCTGGTCATTTCAAGCAGAAAATCTGTTGCTAAACTTAAAAAGTGCATTTCTATCTTTGGAGAATATAAGGAATTTAGTGCCAATAGTCGGTCTAAGATATTTGAAGGTAATCTAGTCTCATGGCTCCAGAAATTTCGAATAATTAATCTGAAAAGCAGAGAGGGAAGAAGCGTATTTCTCAGATATTGACAAATAAAAAAGAATGTCCTATACATGGTGTCATGTGGAGAAGGCAGTCTGTCATCTCTATAAAACTTAACATAGAGGAAAACCACACCCAAAATTGTATAAAGAGTTTAATCTGAGTTATGAGCAATAACATGCATTGAAGGAAGGGAATATTCCAAAACCTTAGCATATTTAACAAGAGGTGGAAAACTGGATGATTTTTTTTAAAGGGCCTTTTTTAAAAGATTTTATTTACTTATTTGACACAGAGAGAGAGCACAAGCAGGCAGAGAGGCAGGCAGAGAGAGAGGGGGAAGCAGGCCTCTGCTGAGCAGAGAGCCCGATGTGGGGCTCAATCCCAGGACCCTGAGACCACGACCTGCGCCGAAGGCAGAGGATTAACCCACTGAGCCACCCAGGTGCCCCAAAACTGGATGATTTTTTTCTCATCTCTACTATCTGGGGAATCTTCAATGATGAATATATAATATTAACTATTTGGAAACTGAGAAAACACCTTAAGAAATTACATGTATTCCTTCACTGCCTTGCTAAAACAATTCACTCCAAAAATTAGTGCCATAAAATATTCACAACTTCAACTACTTAAAAACCAGGCTAGGCTTAGGGTCACCTGGGTGACTCAGTTGATGAAGAGTCTGACTCTTGATTTCAGGTTATGATCTCGGGGTTATGAGATCAAAGCCCACACTGGGCTCCACATAGTGTGATTCTCTCTTCCTCTGCCCTTCCCCCTACTTAAAAAAAACAACAACAAAAAAAAACTGGTTGCGTTTTACAATTTCTGAATGCTTATGAAATCCAAATAAAATTTGAATGGAAAACTGAAATATAGAACCATGCAAAAAGTTTATACCCCTTCTTATATAATTAGTACTTGATAAAACACTCATAAAACTAATAGGGTAGGCATTTTAGAGGAAAACTGTGGGGATTCACAGTGTTTGGATGGATAAAACCTGACTTGTATATACCTCCCTGGATAAGACTAATTGAAAAGCAAAAGAGGAGTGCCTAGATGCTGGGTCTCCTCTGAAGTTTCTTGGCTGAACGCAGGAAGATTCTTACTTCAGCTCATGGGTCTCATCCAGGGAGTGGGGTTTAAAATACAGGCACCTGGGGCGCCTGGGTGGCTCTGTGGGTTAAGCCTCTGCCTTCGGCTCAGGTCATGATCTCAGGGTCTTGGGATCGAGTCTCACATCGGGCTCTCTGCTCAGCAGGGAGCCTGCTTCCTCCTCTCTCTCTCTGCCTGCCTCTCTGCCTACTTGTGATGTCACTCTTTGTCAAATAAATAAATAAAATCTTAAAAAAAAATAAAAAAAAAATACAGGCACCTGTAGTGGTCACGTACTTCACGAGCTCCTTGCCTTGCACATGGTGTATTAATTAAACTCCCAATAAAAGCAGAGACAGAGCTTGGCTCAAAGCCTTTCACCACTAGAGCATCTGGCCCTCAGGCCTCTCCTTTCTCATTCTAAGGTGTTGGGAATAATCCCTTCATTCACCATCTCAGGCTTTGCTGGCCAAACCCGACAGAAAATAGTAATCATTTATATTTCCCTACATAATCAATATTATAGTTTTCTCCTATTTCTAAAGTTTCAAACATTTCACTTAATATTAATAAGTATAGTGTGATTTCAACTATTTGAGTTAAATGAGAAACATAATTGTCATTACAGATTATTTCATTTTTAGACACTTTGATTCACTGGATGAGCAGAGAAAGATTTATTCATACCACTTTTTAAAGAGTTTTATATTTAAAATAACTTGTCAGGATTTTTAAGTCTTAATGTTAAAATACCTTTTTATTAAACACTATGAATGGAAAAAGCAAAGAAAATGCTAATACTATAAAACATAATTCTAAAACTGCTGAAAAATACTCAGTGTCAATTTAGAAAGAAATATCCCTAAATTTATTTGTCCTGGCCCAATTATTCCAGGAGAAGCACATACTGAAGCCCAGCGTTCTCATCGATCAACCCTTGAATCAATACATCTTTTGCCAACTTAAATACTTCCCGAGACTCATCGTCTGCTTGACTTTCTGGATCTCTGAGAAGAAAAAAAATGACAAAACATTAACATTGTCTTCTATCACTTTTGTTTAATCCCAATAACACCATCCAGAATTAAAGTTAAATAATCTGGCCTTTCTGGGTGCCTCGGTGGCTCAGTTGGTTAAGCAACTGCCTTTGACTCAGGTCATGATCCTGGAGTCCCGGGATCCAGTCCTGCATTGGGCTCCCTGCTCGGCAGGGAGTCTACTTCTCCCTCTGACCCTCCCCGTTATCATGCTCTTTCTCTATCTCAAATAAATAAATAAAATCTTAAAAAAAAATCTGGCCTTTCCTGTGGCTTCCCACATCACAGCAGAAATCTTCCCAAATCACAGCAGAACTTACCCTCATGCGTATGTACCCTGACAACCTCCTTTGGTGCCTCTGTAAACCTATCCAAGTGCCTGTCACCACCCCACCTGCAATATGATAGAGCTCAGGTGCACAGGGCAGAGGGTGTGGGTAATAGTAGCAGGGCTGCAGAGGCTCCCTGTGAATGCTAAGAGGTCCTAGGCCAGGCTTACACCCTACAAGAAGTGGGGTGATGGAAGTCCTGTAAGATGAAGGCATCCCAGAGTTCACTTCCTTAATTTTGTAAAGTTTTAGAGAGGGATAACTATAAAAACAAATTACACTATTGACTCAACCAATAATTGCACACTCTGAATTTCCACAGGTACATTAAAGGAGTTTAAAAAAGGATACACGTCAATATACTAAAATAAACTTGTTTTAATTATTTTAATTACATATTTAAAAATATTTTATTATTATAATCTGTTCCAGATTGCTGTAAGTACCCAAATGCCCCCTTAAAAATTAGTAATATAAAATGTTAATGTAGTGGGATGCCTGGGTAGCTCAGCCAGTAAAGTGTCCAACTCTTGATTTTGGCTCAGGTCATGATATTGAACCCCATGTTGGGCTCCATACTAGGTGTGGCATCTGCTTAAGACTCTTGCTCTCCCTTTCTCTCTGCCCCTCCACAGCTACCCCCACCAAAAAAAAAAAAAAAGTTAATGTAAAACCTTACCGGTAATTGTCATGAACCCACATTAGAATATTATACATTTGTTCCCTACACGCTGGAGAAGGATGAGAAATGAATTCTACAACAGGATTCAGAAGTTCTCGGAGTTCTACTGGTTTCAATTTTGCCATTATTGTATAAATTATGTCCAAACACACTTTCTGTCTTTCATCATCTCTGTAGCAAGAGAGATTGTTTTTTAAAACACACTAATTTAACAATTTTTATTATACTTTCAGATATGACAGGTAACATTTTCTTCTTTGTGCTGTTCCGTATTTCAAAATTTATTACAATAGAAACATAAAAATTACATCTAAAAAATTACCACAAGCTAAAGTATTAAAAATAACTAAATTAATTCATTGTTGTATCCTGGATTGGATCCTAGAACAGAAGAAGGAACATTAGTGGGAAAACTGGTAAAAGTCAAATAAAGTCTAGTTTAATTAACATTGAAGTTAATTTCTTAGTTTTGACAAATGTACAATTATGTGACATGGAAAAACTGGATGAAGGGTATGTGGGAACTTTGTGTATTATTTTTCAAATATTCTATAAATATAGTTATTCCAAAATAAAAGTTCATTTAAAAAAACCCCAAAATGTCAAATAAAATAAACTAAATAAGAAGGATTTCACATTTTGAAAAAATGATTTCAAGTGCTAGGCCACCTGGCAGGTCAGAAGCAAGTTAACGTTAGTCTGGGCCCCAGATGAGGTGCACACCTGGTTTTATGTATCTTTTCTTCCTTAAAGCACCTAGCTTAATGCTTTACACACAGTAGGCACTGAGTAAATTTCTAATGTAAAAAATATGTATACAGACCAGACTAGAAGAGAGTACAGAGAAATAAAAATATTGTAAGTGATCAAAAGCATCTTTTAATATTCATTTTAATAGTATAATGTGAAAATAAATGAACAATTTTAACAAATAATGGAAGCCCCCTAGTTGGCAAAATGGGTACAGAATTCAAAACCATGTATTTTAAATCTGAGAAAAGCCTTAGCCAATGCTTGAGATGTGGCTTCCCCAAAGTGCCAGGCTAGTAGAAGCAGGAGGGCCAGGTGCCACCACCTTTTATTCTGATTAAAATTTAACAAATACAGGGGTGCCTGGGTGGCTCAGTGGGTTAAAGCCTCTGCCTTCGGCTCAAGTCATGATCACAGGGTCCTGGGATCAAGCCTCGAATCGGGCTCTCTGCTCAGCAGGGAGCCTGCTTCCCCTCCTCTCTGCCTGCCTCTCTGCCTACTTGTGATCTCTGTCTGTCAAATAAATAAATAAAATCTTAAAAGAAAAATTTAACAAATACATATTTAATGAAAGCCTACAAGTTCTTTCTGAGTTGAAGGAGATAGCTGAACAAAACAAAAATTTATGAGCCAGCTGCCTCTGAGAATATAGGGCTAGCTTCACACTTACCTGTGTCTCATGACTTGAATGAAATCCTTGCTCTTCAACTGTAAATAGAGATCTGTTATTTCCTCTGCACGACACAACACCACCTCCAGACAGAGGGTCTTCATCACACCATGAAATTTTGGCAGCAGGAAGAACACGGTGTTCATAAACCTAACCAGTGGACATGGCCAATGAGTGACGGACAGTTGCAGACCCTCTCCTGCAATAGGATTTCCACCACAACTGACATCCTACCTATCGGCAAGAGGAGGAAAGTTCTTCACGGCTTTGTTCAAGCACACAATAAACTTGTCCTCCATCGTATTCTGATGTTGCTTCAACTGCTTTATGATCAGTTCGTACACCAACTCCTCCAATACCTGAAAAATTAAGTTTTTTCCAAATTCACAAAGGTGGAAACTTATGTTGGTTACGGATTTGAATAGTTAAGTGAACCCAAGGAAGGTGTTCAATGCTATCACCTACAAGGTAAAGGTGTTCACAGGGTATAGTGCTAGGAGCATGCACAGCTTGGCATAACCACTGGGTACTAGAGGCTCTGGGGCTATGAGTTTGGGTAAGCCAGGCCATAGCCATGCCTGCTTTTGTGCTGCTACCACTGGTGGCATCTAGCACCTGTCAGACAACAGGTTGATAAAGATTAGTGCTTCCTTCTGACACCTGAAATACTGCTAACAAGTCATTTGAGAAGCTGAACTGAAATCAGTAACTAAATCCTGTGTAAGCAGACTTTATGATGCCAGTGTTCATATATCTGGTCAAATATTCACATAAACCATAATTTTCACGCAACTTTATCTAAACAACCAACTCAACTCCATCACTATCTCCCTATATCCTGTTCTTTCTTCATCACATACTACTATCTACCATGATAGATTCGATTGTGTATTGTCGGTCTCCTCTCACCAAATGCTAGCTTCCTAACCAAAATTATAAAAGAATACAATGTGGGCGAACAAGAGAAGACAAGTGCATGCTCACACATACTGATGACTAGAGACTACACCTCAGGTGCCAAAAGCAACTCAGTGGTTAGAATATGAGTGACTCTCACTGACTTCTTTATATTTCACTGGTTTTCTAATTTCTACACTAAATCAGTACCATTTTATATTCAGAAAAGAACCATGTACAACAAAAGTGTTTATCATTCTAACTTGAATTTTAATTGAAGAGAGATTAAGCCTGGGATCTGCTATAACTTGCTCCATCTGAACTGAAAACTTAGCATATTATGTAAACTGAAACCCAACAACTAGGGACATTAGAATCATGTAATAATAATAAGGTTGTTCTGAATTTTAAAATTTTATTTTACAAAAATAGCTGGTAATCCCTAAAATAAATTATAAGTGAAGACTGATCTCCCTAAAAGGGTCTATTTCCCTTAATTTTCTTCTAAACAAAATAAATGCCTGACTAGCAAATGGGCAGGGGTCTAATACACTGTGTTGGGTTACCCTGGGTACCCTCAAGATCTCCAACTTCCCTAAACCTCTCCTCATCCAGCCAGAGAGTGAAAGTAGCCCACTTTCCACTCTCCATCTTTTCCTTCAGGAGAGGATGGGGACTGGAGATACAAAGTTGAGAATCAGGAACATATAGGCAGTTTTCAAAAACATAGGCTGAATGGTTGACAGGGGAGCAGGGGAGGAAAAGAGGACCAATATCAGAGCTAGGGAGGTGGCCAGGAAACACGGAGCTAAGGAAGGGAGAGGAAACTGCCAGGGAAGTAGGAAGAAAGCTGAGAGAATGTCCTAGAAGCAGTGACAAAGGGAATCAGGAGGAATGATCAACTGCGTCATTCTGGACACACTGCAATGAGACCTGGCAAGAGCAGCTTATCACAATGAGTAACAGTGGTTTTGAAGGCTCCAAAACACACAGCAACTCACTTCCTAAACATGGGAAGACAGTAAGCATCATGGGATGTAGCAGTAAGCATCACTCCACTATGCTGTTTTCAAGTTAAGTCAGAACATGCAATTTCCATGCACTGGCCCATGAACTTTACATACATTTATAATAATCACATTCTTTTGAGAACTGCAGTACTCTGAATGTATATTGCACTAAAAGAATCAATTAGGTTATTCTCACAATCCTGTAAGTGGGCAGGGCACACAAGACTGAGAAAGCGCCCTGAGGTGCCCTGTCCTGTCGGACAGCTATATTATGTCCCAAAATGGAAGTAGGGGGTTTTACTAGTTAACTTAGCCCTAACTAACCATGGCAAGTATCTAACAGAATAATTTTCTCCAAAAGGAAATCCTGGACACTTCCTTCAGAGGAATGAAAGCTGGTTAAGTACTCATATCCTGACTTTCACAATAAAAAGTTACCAATCTTTAAATGTTTACCAAGTTTCCAAGTGTTTAAAAAAATCCCATGTCCTCTTTAAAAAAATACTAAATGCTGGGGATGCGTGGTTGGCTGTCAGTTAAATGTCTGCCTTGGGCTCATATCCTCATCCCAGGGTCCTGGAACTGAGTCCCGCATCCAGCTCCTTGCTTACCTGCTTCTCCCTCTGTCTGCTGTTCCTCAGTTGTGCTTGTTCTCTCTGACAAATAAATAAATAAAATCTAAAAAAAAAAACCCTGAGCACTGTATACCATAGGAAAGAGTAAAATATTAATGGATGGACACTTTGGTTTATTATAGAGGATATAAGTAACAAGTGTTATGATAAATCAAAACTGAAAAAGAAGTATTTATTTAAAATTGTGTAACACACTCACATTTTCTTTCTTGGTAATATATCGAAGAGTAAGTCCTAGAACTTCTGCTGCTGCCGCATACACCTCTTTATATTTTACAAAGGACATATTACTGACCAAAGCTTGAAAGTATCTGTTACAAATACAGAAAATAAATATGCATAATAATACATTCTGCTGACATAAAAACATAGTAACTTTGCTCCTCGTACCACATTAAAACATGATTGAAATTATTTGTGTGAAAACATATGAAGATGACTTAAGGCTCTGACATCATGACCTGGAAGGCACATTACAGTCTGCAGTTCAATCACAGAGGACCTGCTGCTGTCAAAGCAAAACACAATGCTGTATGCTATAAAAACTGTAGTAAAAAGAAAGCTACTATCCAATATCATTATTTTCTGACAACTCTTGAAATCTATCTGCTCTGAGAAGAAGAGGACAATAAAATGAGAAGGAGAGTGAGCACCAGTGCCGTGCCCCCAGACTCCAGAGGCCACATCATGTTAGCCTTCAGTTCAGTTGTCATCTGGGGAATCAAAGCTCTGAGAGAGAGAGAGTAGAGGCTGCAGCTACAGCAGAAGTACAGCGACAGGCAGCACAGAGAAAGGGCAGCACAACGTCCGGGCATCCCTTTCAGGTCATGATCCGGTCAAATGGTCCCACAGAGTTTGTGTTGCTTTCAGGGCAAATGCTAAAAATATGACTTTAGAAAATAAGAAAGAAAATACCTAACACTTCCTATTTGCTAAAACACACTTGAAAAAAATTATACTAATTTTGAAAAATTTAACTTTCCCTATTCACTCTTCTCCCTTTCACAGTCCCATTCACAATCTTCTCCCAAATGACTTCTAACCCCAACTACCTAAATTTCAGTAGAAATATTTTTAACATGGGTCTAGGTCCTTATGTTTATCAAAATTAGACCACAACCCAGTCCGTCAATCCAATTCATCTATACTCCAATCTAAAAAAGAAGCAAAGTCAAAACTCCTCGATACTCACTTTATGCTCTCTATGCCACATTTTGGGTCATATGGAGGCAAATCATTGGCCATTACAATGCCCAATAATTGAATTCCCACTGAATTGTCTTTAGAATTAGGATCTTTATTTGAAAACTTCTCAAATATTAGCCTGAAACATAAGCATAAAGAACATGTATAGGTTATCATATAGTAAATAAGCAGCAAGAAAATATAAAATTTTCTATGTATAATTTTCAGGGTAAGAAATACTTTGTCTTTCCCCACATCTAACACTCTTCTTGCTAGTACCCTCTTTTTTATGCATTCAAGTTATTCTAGCTGTGTAACACAGACAAGTCTCTATTTCTTATGATCTAATTATTTGCCTCAATTCTCCCTTAGTTGATACTGAAACCTTACAAGTTTTAGCTTGCCTCAGGTTGTGCTAAAAGGAATCAAAGAAAAGTCTTACAGTCTGTCCCTGGGCTGGGAGAGTGAGAGGCAGAGGGCACCCCACATGCCCAGTGTGCTAGAAAAGCCAGAGGTCAGCTGGGAGATGGAGCAGGGGCCACCTGGAGGCATCTTTCTGCACAGATGCTTGAAAGTAGACTTCAGAGATTGTAATCTTACTAGTAGCAATATTATATCCTTACAAATTATATGATTTCAAATTATTTTCCTTTATCTATCATTTCAAGTAATTAAATTTCACCAGCTACATTTTAAAAATGTATAAATGATATTGCAATATCTAGTAAATATATACCTGTAAGGGACAGATAAACAATCCTTCCAGCATTCAACAAGGGTTTTTATAATTTCAAGGTTATGTCTGAACACAGCTCTTTTTTGATGAAAAACATGTTCCATTAGGAAATGAAGCAATCGATTTGCCAATACTTCATCTTTAGGGACACCCTAAAAAGGTACAGAAACTATATTAATATGTAGCATTCCATTCTAGAAAAGCACTTTTAAAAAATCTTTTAAATTATTTTTTATTATGTTCAATTAGCCAACATATAATACATCATTGGTTTTTGAAGTAGTGTTCAACAATTCATTAGTTGCGTATAACACCCAGTGCTCATCGCCACACATGCCCTCCTTAATACTCAACATCCTGCTACCCCATTTTCCCACCCCCCTCCCTTCTGTAACCCTCAGTTTGTTTCCTGGAGTCCAGAGTCCTCTTCATGGTTTGTCTCCCTCTCTGGTTTCTTCCCATTCAGTCTTCTTTCCCTTCCCCTGTGGTACTCCACACTATTCCTTATGTTCCACATATGAATGAAACCATCTGATAATTGTCTTTCCCTGATTGACTTATTTCACTTAGCAAAAGCATTTTTTTTTTTTTCATTTAAATTTCAGGTAGTGAACATACAGTGCAATATTGGTTTCTGGAGTAGAATTTAGTGATTAATCACTTAAAAAAACATCTAGTGCTCATTATAAAAGTGCCCACCTTAATACCCGCCACCCATATAGCCCATACTCCACCCACTTCTCTCCGTCAACCTTCAGATTCTCCTCCTTAATTAAAGTCTCTTATGGCTTGCTTCCCTCTCTCCTTCCTTCTCTCCCCCCTTTACATATGTTAATCTGTTTTGTTTTTTAAATTCCACATGTGAGTTACTGGTATTTATCTATTTCTGACTAACTTATTTCTTTTAGCATAATACACTCTGCTCCATCCACATTGTTGTAAATGGCGAGTTTTTATTCTTTTTCATGGCCGAGTAATATTCCATAATATGTATGTATCTTAATCCATTCATCAGCTGATGGACATTTGGACTTTCTCCATAGTTTGGATACTACTGATAATGCTGCTATGAACATTAGAGTGCACGTATCCCTTCAAATCTGTATTTTTGTATCTTTTGGGTAAATACCTAGTAGTGCAATTGCTGGATTGTAGGGTAGTTCTATTTTCAACTTTTTGAGGAAACTCCATACTGTTCTCAGGGTGGCTATACCAGTTTGCATTCCCATCAACACTGTAAGAGGGTTGGTTCCCTTTTCTCCACATCTTTGCAACATCTGTTGTTTCCTGAGTTGTTAATTTTAGCCATTCTGACTGGTGTGCAGTGATATCTCATTGTGGTTTTGATTTGTATATCCCTGATGACGAGTGATGTTGAGCATCTTTTCATGTGTCTGTTGGCCATCTGGATGTCTTCTTTGGAAAAGTGTTTATTCATGTCTTACGCCCATTTCTTAACTGGGTTATTTGTTTTTTTGGCATTGAGTTTTGTAGATTTTGGCTATTAGTCTTTTAATAGATATGCTGTTTGCAAAGATCTTCTCCCATTCCACATGCTGCCTTTTAGTTTTGTCGATCATTTCCTTCCACTGTGCAGAGCTTTTTTATCTTGATGAGTTCCCAATAATTCATTCTTGCTTTCCTTCCCTTGCCTGTGATGATCTATCTAGTAAGAGGCTGCTATAGGTGAGGTGAAAGAGGTTGCTGCCTGTGTTCTCCTCTAGGATTTTGATGGTTTCCTGTCTCACATTAAGGTCTTTCATCCATTTTGAATTTATTTTTGTATATGGTGTTAGAAAGTGGTCCAGTTTCATTCTTCTGCACATAGCTACCCAGTTTTCCCAACACCATTTGTTGAAGAGATTGCCTTTTTTAAAAAAAAAAATTTATTTATTTGATAGAGAGAGAGAGAGAGATCACAAGTAGGCAGAGAGGCAGGCAGAGAGAGAGAGGAGGGGGGAAGCAGGCTCCCCGCTGAGCAGAGAGGCTCGATCCCAGGACCCTGAGATCATGACCTGAGCCGAAGGCAGAGGCTTAACCCACTGAGCCACCCAGGTGCCTGTCCTTTTTTCTATTATATATTCTTTCCTGCTTTGTCGAAGATTAGTTGACTATATAGCTGTGGATTCATTTTGGAGTTCTTTATTCTACTGCATTGATCTATGTGACCGTTTTTGTGCCAGTACCATAATGTCTTGATGATTAAAGCTTTGTAAAAGAGCTTAAAGTCCAGGATTGTGATGCCTCCAGTTTTGTTTTTCTTTTTCAGAACTACTTTGGCTATTCAGGGTCTTTTGTGGTTCCAAACAAATTTTAGGACTATGCACTGTTTAATGCAATAGGGATTGCATTAAATATAGAGACTGCTTTGGGTAGTATAGATATTTTAACAATGTTTGTTCTTCCAATCCATGAGCATGGAATGCTTGGAAAATAATTTTTTAATTTATAAAAGAAATCCACCAGTCTACTGAGGCCTCTGGCTTCTAATGAAAAACCTGTGAGTGATTTTTCAGTTCCAACCACAGGCAGTATAAAAGGCTTTACCTGGTAGGCCTCATGGGCAACCTGCCCTCATGTACCAGGCTGGAACACAGCCAGTGCTCTGTAGTCTCCAATGGTAGCTGCAGTTAGACCCCTAGCCATCCATGACCTGTACCCCCCAGAGCGGTCATATCTTTGCATTCCTAGCTCAGGCTCCTTCATTCCTCGGTCTTTTTATCTTCTTTAGAGGTTTCTACTGATACCTCCTTATAGGGAGGAAGGGCAACTCGGAAAACATTTTTCCCCTCTCTCATTCAGTCTCCAGGGCTTTTCTATTCCCATCCCTTCCCCATCACCTTCCTCTCAACTCCAGGATCCCATAAAACTTCTGAGCCTTTAATTCAGGGTTCCCTCAACAGTAAGATGATACCCAGATCTGTGCTAATCCAACTGACCCTTGATCAGATCCACATTGCAATGTTCCATGGGGGAAACGGACAAGGGGAGTCAACACTTCCTCTGACTTTAGCTTCCTGCTTGTACTACCACAATAAATGATCAAAGGTTTCACTTGATTTTCACTTTGACTAACTATTGCTTTATGCAGCTATTGTGACACCTAGCAGTTCAGCTCTCTCAAGCTCAGACAAGCACCTAACATTGAACTCAATCTTTCCCAGTGACTTGTAAGTTGAACTTACACTCTAACAATTTTTTCATGTTATTAGCAGAGTACAAACTATTTTATCACATTAAAGCTAAGAAATAAGAAAAATAAAATAAAGATAAGAAATCGGGTGCCTGGGTGGCTCAGTGGGTTAAAGCCTCTGCCTTCGGCTCAGGTCATGATCCCAGGGTCCTGGGATCAAGCCCTGCATTGGGCTCTCTGCTCAGCAGGGAGCTGCTTCCCCCTCTCTCTGCCTGCCTCTCTGCCTACTTGTGATCTCTCTCTCTCTCTGTCAAATAAATAAATAAAATCTTTAAAAAAAAACCCAAAAAAACCATAAAGCTGAGAAATCTAAATTTGGTTTACTGTGAAATAAGACAGGCACAATCAGATATAGACACATGTAAAAACTCTATGTCCATATATTATGTTTACTAAGGAATGTTCCTAGAATACTATTACATGAAAACTTTTGTACTAAAGTTTTTAAGTGATGGGCAAAGAAAGCTCTAGCACACAAGAATCTGTACTGGGGGAAGCCACAAGAGTGCCTCAGTATGACACCATCATTCACCTGGTACCCACTTTTTTTTGGCAATCTCAATCATTAATGGGCCAGAGATAATACTAGGAAAGAAGGTAAGCTGGCAAAACAAATGCCAAAAAATTCAGGGATGTTAGTTTTAGCGGAATTTTTCAGAACCCCATATTCAGAGCCTACTGATATTTATTTAACACTTTTTTTTTTAATAAATCAGTTATCTAGTTTCCAAGCTCTGAGAAAAGCAACAAACAAAACAAACATTTGATAGCTTAAAAATAAAAGCAAAGTCAGAGGAATTATCAAAAGTAGACACAAAAGAAAACAGAACGAAAGCAGAATGAGGCTATTTAGTACAGTAGCACCACAACAATATGACAATTAATGCTAAAAATAACTTTTATCATTAAGAAAAGTTTGTATATTTGTCATATATTCCATTTATGATATCAGCAAGAGACTGATATAGTACTACATAAAAGATATATCCATTCTCACCACAGGAGTAGCTAATCCTGTCCATGAAAGTACAGTAACCACGATCTCAACCACCATATAGTGAATTCCTCTGCCTCCATTATTTTCAGAAACCACCAGCTGCAGCAAGGGACTTAGCCAGTACTTTGCATAAGGGCGAAAGACCTACAAGAGAATTTAAAAGTCAAATATCAAAAAATTGTTTTGAATAACAAAAATATTAATTTAAGAATCTATCTTCCAGGGGTACCTGGATGGCTCAGTGAGTTAAGCTTAGGACTCTTTTTTTTTTTTTAAGATTTTATTTATTTATTTGACAGAGAGAGATCACAAGTAGGCAGAGAGATGGGGGGAAGCAGGCTCCCCACTGAGCAGAGAGCCTGATGTGGGGCTTGATCCCAGGATCCTGAGATCATGACCTGAGCTGAAGGCAGAGGCTTAATCCACTGAGCCACCAAGGCACCCCAAGCATAGGACTCTTAGTTTCAGTTCAGGTCATGATCTTGGGGTCCTGGGATAGAGCCCCATATCAGGCTCTGTGCTGAGCATGGAATATGCTTAAGATTCTCTTTCTCCCTCTCCCTTCCCCCGACCCCCTGCTTGTGCTCCATCTCTGTATCTCTGTCTAAAATAAATAAAAATCTTAAAATAAAAAAGAATATATCCTCCAACAGCTAAATTTCACATTATAACTTGACCCAAATCTGAAACAGATGAAATTCCAGCAATTAGTGTGCTCAATCAGATCAGATTCTCTGTTGAATTTTCTCCTCATGGGTCCCTGAAACCATAATTAGAGGGAAATGGATTACTGATCTTTTCTTTGTTGAAAACGTGATCTCCCTACCCTCTTAGAAATCAAAATGGAAGTATTTTATATCTATCTTGTTCCATCTGAATAATATGCAGCCCCAGAGAATTCTACTGTTATTGTATGCAAACACATAGGATATATGGAAAATAAGAACACAAAAATTAGATAGGTTCCTGTAGCTAATTTTTTTTTCATTTCTTCTTATAGAAGTCACTGTGTTACAGACTTCATTTGCCCAAGATCTATGAAACCTAAATAAAATGTATCCATACACTAAATTCCATTTCGTTTATTTTAGAAATTTCAAGAGAAAGCTACTTTGATGCAAAAGAACAGACTAAATTATAATTCAAGATACCTATCTTCTTAACCTTTGCTGCTTTGTTTTTTATTAAATATGCTTCCTCAGGGATTCTCTCACAATTTAAATCTGTGTGCTCTCAAAACTTCTTTTTGTTTAAGAACCCCATAAGCAAAAAAAGTGTGAACACTCTCCATGTCCATCTACTGGTTATTTATAATTTACAAATACAAACTTTATTATTAAATTATAGACAGTTCCTGACTTACGATGGTTCACCTTAGGATTTTGGGACTTTATGATGCTGTGAAAGCAATACGCTTTCAGTAGAAACTATATTTTGAATTTGGATCTTTTCCTGAGCTTGTAATGTGTGGGATGATACTTCCAAGAAGCTGCACAGAGGAAAGCAGCACCGCAGCTCCCAGTCAGCTATGCTATCACAAGGGTGAACAAATGACACACTTAAAACCAAACTGCACTCATACATCTCTTCTGATTTTCACTTTCAGTACAGCATTCAATAAATTACCTGAGATATTCAGCACTTCATTATAAAATAGGCTTTGTGTATGATTTTACCCAACTACAGGCTGACATAAGTGCTCTAAGCACTTTTAAGGTAGGTGAAGTTAAGTTATGATGTTTGGCAAATTAAGTGTACTACATGCATTTTCAACTTACAATAGTTTCAACCTATGATGGGTTTATTGGGATGTAACCTCATCATAAGTCAAGGAAGATCTGTATAACCAATAAATTAAAGTTGAAATTTTAACCAAAACCAAAGACCCTTTAAAAAAGAGCACTACAGGCCAAATACCTGATGAACATGGATGTTAAAATTCTCAGTCAAATACCAGAAAGATGAATTTCAACAGCACCTTATAAGAATCATTCACCACGATCAAGTGGGATATATTTCTGGGCTGCAGGGTGGTTCAATATTCTCAAGTCAATCAATGTGACATACCACAATAATAAAAGAAAATCCTTTAATAGATGCAGAAAAAGCATTTGCAAAGTACAACATCCCTTAATGATAAAAACCCTTAACAAAGTAGGTTTAGAAGACACATACCTCAACATTATAAAGGAAATCTATGAAAAACCCACAACTAATATCATCCTCAATGGGGAAAACTGAGAACTTTTAATCTATGGTCGGGAACAAGACAGGGATGTCCACTCTTACCACTGTTATTTAACACTGTACTGGAAGTCCTAGCCACAGCAATCAGACAACAAAAATAAATAAAAATCATCCACACTAGCAAGGAAGAAGTCAAACTTGCATTATTTGCAGATGACACCATACTGTATATGGAAAGCCTGAAAGGCTCCACCAAAAAATTGCTAAAACTGATGCACAAATTCAGCAAAGCCACAGAATACAAAATCAACATACAGAAATCTGTTGCATTTCTATACACCAATGATGAAGCAGCAGAGAGAGAAATCAAGGAATTGATCCATTTACAATTGTGTTAAAAACCTTAAGATACCTAGAAATAACCCTAACCAAAGAGGTAAAGGATCTCTATTCTGTTTTTTTTAAATACAATTTTTTTTTTAAAGATTTTATTTATTTGTTAGAGAGAGAAAGCACAGGCAGACAGAGGCAGAGGGAGAAGCAGGCTCCCTGCCGAGCAAGGAGCCCGATGTGGGACTCGATCCCAAGACGCTGGGATCATGACCTGAGCCGAAGGCAGCCGCTTAACCAACTGAGCCACCCAGGCGTCCCTTAAATACAATTTTTAAAAAGGATTTTGCTTTTATTCATTTGTCAGAGAGAGAGAGTGCGCACACACAGGCAGGCAGGAAGGCAGGCAGAGGCAGAGGGAGAAGCAGGGTCCCTGCCGAGCAAGGAGCCTGATGTGGGACTTGATCCCAGGACACTGGGATCATGACTCGAGCCAAGGCAGCCGCTTAACTGACTGAGCCACCCAGGCATCCCAAGGATCTCTATTCTGAAAACTACAAAACACTTACAAAAGAAATTGAAGATGACACAAAGAAATGGAAAAACATTCCACGCTCACAGATACGAAGAACAAATATTTTTAAAATTTCAATTCTACCCAAAGAAATCTATACATTCAATGTAATCCCTATCCAAATACCACCAGCAATAATCACAGAACTACAACAAACAATCCTAAAATTTGTAAACCAGAAAAGATCCCAAATAGTCAAAGGAATGTTGAAAAAGAAAAGCAAAGCTGGAGGCATTATAATTCCAGAGTTCAATCTATATGACAAAGCTGCAGTCATCAAGACCGTTTGGTATGGGCATAAAAACAGACACATAGATCAATGGAACAGAATAGAGAACCCAGAAAGGGACTCTCAAGCCTACAATCAACTAATCTTTGACAAAGCAGGGAATAATATTCAGTGGGAAAAAGAACGTCTGTTCAACAGATGATGTTGGGAAAATCAGATATTCTTACACTATACACAAAAATAAATTTGAAATGGATGGAAGACCTAAATATGAGACAGGAAACTCAAAATCCTAGAGGAGAACACAGGCAGTTAATATCCATTACATTGGCCATAGCAAGTTCTTACTAGGAATGTCTTCTGAGGCAGGGAAGTAAAAGCAAAAATGAACTACTGGGGCTCTGTCAAGGTAAGAAGCTTCTGCATAGCGGCAAACAATCTAGAAACTAAAAGGCAACCCATGGGATGGGAGAAGATATTTGCAAATGGCACATCTAATAAAAAGCTAGTATCCAAAATATAAAAAGATCTTATAAAAACACCCCCAAAATAATCCAATTAAAAATGTGCAGAAGTGGGGTGCCTGGGTGGCTCAGTGGGTTAAAGCCTCTGCCTTCGGTTCAGGTTATGATCCTAGGGTCCTGGGATGGAGCCCCGCATGAGACTCTCTGCTCAGGGGAGGAGCCTGCTTCCCCCTCTCTCTCTCTGCCCGCCTCTTTGCCTACTTGTGATCTCTGTCAAATAAATAAATAAAATCTTTAAAAAAATGTGCAGAAGACACGAATAGACATTTTTCCAAAGAAGACATCCAGATGGCTAACAGACACATGAAAAGATGCTCAACATCACTCATCATCAGGGATATACAAATCAAAACCACAATGAGATACCAACTCATACCTGTCAGAAAGGTTAAAATTAACAACTTGGGAAACAACAGATATTGGCAAGGATCCAGAGAAAGGAGAAACAACCCTCTGACAGTGTTGGTGGGAATGCAAACTGGTGCAGCCACCCTGGAGAACAGTATGGAGGTTCCTCAAAAAGTAGAAAATAAAACGACCTTACAATCCAGCAACTGCACTACTAGGTATTTACCCAAAGGATAAAAAAATACAGATATGAAGGGATTATATGCACCCCAATGTTTAGAGCAGCATTATCAACAACAGTCAAATTATGGAAACATCCTACGTGCCCATCAACTGATGAACGGATAAAGAAGTTGTGGTGTGTGTGTGTGTATACATATATGTATGAGTATATGTGTATGTATATATACATACACACAGGTAATATTACTAGATAATAATAGAAAAGAACAAAAACTTGCCATTTGCAATGGCATGGATAGAGCTTGAGAGTATTATGCTAAGACAGTCAGGGAAAGACAAACGCCATATGATTTATCCACACAGACGTGAAATCATATACGTGGATTTAAGACATAAAACAAATGAATATAGTAGGGGAAAAAAAGGGGAGGAAAACCAAGAAACACACTCTTAACCATAGAGAACAAACTGATGGTCACCAGAGGGGTGGTGGGCAGAGGGATAGGTTAAAAAGCGGATGGGGATTAAGGAGTGTACTTGTGATGAGCACTGGGTGTTGTATACAAGCACTGAATCACTAAATTCTGTACCTGAAACTCCCAATACACTGTATTTTATCTAGTGGAATTTAAACAGAAACTTTAAAAAATTAATAAGGAAAATAAAATTTTAATGTTAATAATAAACATTAACACAAGTTCTAATCTTTCTTTCCATAAGACAATGGACTCTCTAGATAAATGGATGAAGAAAATGTGGTATATATACATATATTCCATTGTATATATATATATACAATGGAATATTAGCCATCGAAAAGAATGAAATCTTGCATTTGCAATGACATAGATGGAACTAGAGGATATTATCCTAAGCAAACATATCATTCAGAGAAAGACAAATACTATATGATCTCATTTACACGTGGAATTTAAGAAACAAAACAGAAGAACATAGAGTAAAGGAAAAGCAAATAAGATAAGATGGAAAGACAAATAAAACAAGATTGAGTCCCACATTGGGCTCCCTGCTCAGGGGGGAGCCTGCTTCTTCCTCTCCCTCTGCCCCTGTTTGTGTTCCCTCTCTCAATGTTGAATAAATAAATAAAATTTAAAAAAAAAAAAAGGAAAAAAGAAAAATACTACCCATGTGCTGAAAAATGTCTGTGGCAACCATAACCTGGGAGAGAGGCCTGGAACAGATTCTCCCTCACAGCCCTCAAAAGGAACCATCCTCACCAATATCTTGAAATCAAACTTCTGGCTTGCATAATCACGAGACAGTAAGTTTCTGTTATTTGAGCTGTCCAGTTTGTGGTACTCTTGTTACAGCAGCCCTAGGAGCTAGAAATCAAGTGTGACCCTGAGGAACACAGGCCCTGCTGCAGTCCCATATTTGCCGTGCTGCCTTGAGGGCTTTCTATAAACTGGATCATATCATTCCACCTAGCACCCATCAGTGGCTCCCTACTGCTCAAAAAATGAGCCACACGCTCATGAAGTAATAAACTTAGCACCTATCTAAAAGAGTTAACTATTTTTTATATACCATTGTCAGGAATATTTTCAACATTTTTTTGGTTTTTTGTTTTTGGCTACTAAAACCAATTTGAACGAAAGCCGTAAGAGACTTGCCAACATATGAAGGAGGCAAGATGTCAAAGGAGTGCTGGTCCCCTGAATTTTGCTAGATATCTATCAAACCATTTTGAACACCCATAAAATCTGCCTGAGATATAAGGATATATATCTGGATCTCCACAAGCAGAAAAATGATTGCTTTTTGCAAGGTAGGAAGTAGAGTCGTCAATCTGTGGGAAGATATTAGAAAAAAAAACAGAAAGGGGGGGAAGCATCCATAAGCTGGTTCCTAGAAAGTGATATAACACCAGAGTGCAAAATCGGAACCCTCAGAAATCTGCTCTAGGCAATGACATCCCTTTCTGAAAGGGGCTTTGGAAATGAAAAGGAAGAATTCTAGGTGAGGCATTGCTGCCTCAGGATCTGAGGAGTCACAGAGTGAAACTGGCTATCTGAACTGGTACAGTGCTCAAGCAGTGGAGCCAGGAAGCAGGTTATGGTCAGTAAACCCAACAGGGTACTCTCAGTTCAGGTTGCCATAAACTGCGAGCTGTGCCGGTTAGTAATTGCTCTTTTCCTGAGCAGCCTGAAAAGGACTGGAACCTGTGCCTACAACTGGACAAAAGCTCACAGGGCAGTAGCGGCCCAGACAGGATATTAGGGCAGCACACAGACATGATCCAAAAGCTTCGAGTGCATGTGCAAGCCCCTAGCTGCTTGCGGTTTTAGAGTCACAAAGAGAAGTGGCACTCCTGGGCCCCTGGGACTACCTCTGAGAGAACTACAATGGGTGTACACCATGCAAGGCTACAGTTTTGAGTGCATACAGAAGTGGAGACTGTTTGTTCCAGAAGGTTTATTAAGAAAGACAGACTGCAATCTTTCTGCTCTGTGCCAGAGGATTGGGCATAGCCATTTTTGCTCTGATCCTCTGAAGAGATGTGGAAAGCCTCCAGGGGAAAAAAGCCACACAGAAGACCAGTTGCACTGACCCCATCCCCCTGACAGGGAGTGGGACAACTCCGCCCAGGCAGGGATAACTGAGAAACAGGGCATTAGGACCCTCTCCCAGAAGACAGACTAGAAGAACAGGTAGACAACAATTGTACAGATCACACAGACTGTAAAATTCCAATGCCAGGGGAAAATTGTATATTGAGCTCCAGGGTGCATTTGGCTTCGGCTGTGGTTGATATTTTGGACTCTGTTGATTTGCCCACCCATGATTCTATGGGCAAATGATCAGAAGGAAGAACTCACCAAAAGAAGAGTAAGTGGCAGTGTTCACTGCAACAGAGCTAATCAATATGGATATAAGTAAGATGTCAGAGACAGAATTCAGGATAGCAATCATAAAATTAATAGCTAAGCTTGAAAGAAGTATAAGTGACAATATAGAATCTCTATGGATGGAAATAAGATCAATCAGGCTGAACTTAAAAATGCTATGAATGAGATGCAGTGGAAACTGGATACTCTAATAGTTCGGGTCAATGAGGCAGAAGTGAGAATAAGTGATCTAGAAGACAGGCTGAAAGGAAATGAAAGAAAAGAGGGAAAAACAACTCATTACACATGAAGAGAGACTTAGAGAATTTAATGATACACTGAAAAGAACCAATATCAGATCATTGGGATCCAAGGTGTGGGGGGGGAGATGAAGAAAGAGAGGGGGCTTGAAGGTATATTTGAGTAAATCATGCCTGAGAACTTCCCTAAACTGGGGAAGGAAACAAGCATTCATGTCCAAGAGGCAGAAAGGGCCCTTCCCAAAATCAATAAAAATAGATCAATAACCCCAAAATATAATAGTGAAGCTTGCAAATCAGAAAAAAAGAAGCAGGGACGCCTGGGTGGCTCAGTTGGTTAAGCGGCTGCCTTCGGCTCAGGTCATGATCCCAGCGTCCTGGGATCGAGTCCCACATCGGGCTCCTTGCTCAGCAGTGAGCCTGCTTCTCCCTCTGCCTGCCACTCTGTCTGCCTGCGCTTGTTTGCTCTCTCTCCTCTCTCGGACAAATAAATAAATAAAATCTTAAAAAAAAAAAGAAAGGAATTTCAAAAAAGAAAAAAAGAAGCATTCCTGAAAGCAGCAGGAGGCAGAGATTTTTTTATATATGGAGAGAGGAACATGAGAATAACATCAGACCTATCCACAGAAACCTGGCAAGTCAGAAAGGCCTGGCAAGATATTTTCAGGGTACTAAATGAGAAGAACATGCAGCCAAGAATATTTTATCCAGCAAGGCTGCCATTCAGAACTGAAAGAGAGATAGAGAGTTTCCAGGACAAACAGAAACTGTAAGAATGTGACCCCAAGTCAGTCCTGCAAGAAATATTAAGTGGGATTCTTTAAGCAAAGAAAGTGCCCAAGAGTAACATAGACCAGAAAGTAACAGAGACAATCTATAGAAACAGGGGATTTATAGGCAATACCATGTCACTAAATTCATATCTTTCAACAGTTACTCTAAATGTACATGGGCTAAATTCTCCAATAAAAAGACACAGAGTATCAGATTGAATAAAAAAGCAGGGTCAGGGGTGCCTGAGTGGCTCAGTAGGTTAAGCCTCTGCCTTTGGCTCAGGTCATGATCCCGGGGTCCTGGGATTGAGCCCCACATTGGGCTTTCTGCTTAGTGGGGAGCCTGCTTCCCCCACTCTCTCTCTGTCTGCCTCTCTGCCTACTTGTAATCTCTGTCAAATAAATCAATAAAATCTTAAAAAAAAAAAAAAAGCAGGGCCATCCACATCCTGTCTACAAGAGGCTCATTTTGAATCTAAAGATACCTTCAGATAAAAGTGAAGGGATGTAGAACTATTTACCATGCTAATGGACCTCAAAGGAGAGCTGAGGTAGCACTCCTCATATTAAGCAAATTAGATTTTAAGCCAAAGAATGCAGTATGAGATTTGCAGGGACACTATATCATATTTAAAGGGCCTATCCAAAAGGAAGATCTAACAATTGTAAATATCTAAATCCCCAATGTGGAAGCAGACAATTATATAAACCAATTAATAACCAAAGTAAACACACACAATGATAATAATACATTACTAGAGTAGGGGACTTTGATACTCCACTCACAGCAATGGACAGATCATCTAAGCAGATGATCAACAAAGAAACAAGAGTTTTGAATGACACCCTGGACCAGATGGACTTCACAGATAGATACAGAACATTCTATCCTAAAACAACAGAATACTAATTCTTCTCGAGTGCACATAGAACTTTCTCCAGAATAGATCACGTGCTGGGTCACAAATCAGATCCCAGCCAATACCAAAAAACTGAGATTATTCCATGCATATTTTCAGACCACAATGCTTTGAAACTGGACCTCAATCACAAGAAGAAATTTAGAAGGAATGCAAACACTTGGAAGTTAAAGAGCATCCTGCTAAAAGAATGAACGGGTCAACCAGGAAATTAAAGAGGTACTCAGATAATTCATTGAAACTAATGATAATGAAAACACATTGGTTTGAAACCTATGGGATACAGCAAAGGTGGTCCCAAGACAGAAGTACATAGCCATCCAAGCCTCTCTCAAAAATTATAAAAATCCCCAAAACACAAGCTAACCCTACATTTAAAGGACCTGGAGAAAGAACAGCAACTAAAGCCTACACCAAGCAGGGGAAGAGAAATAATAAATATTAGAGCAAAAAAAAAAAAAAATCAATGAAACAGAAATCAGAAAAAAAGCAGAACAGATCAACAAAACAAGAAGCTGGTTCTCTGAATGAATTAATAAGATTGGTACACCTCTTGCCAGACTTACCCAAAAAACAGAAAAGGGACTCCAATTAGTAAAATCATGAGTGAAAGGGGAGAGACTGACTAATATCAAGGAAACACAGACAACTGTTAGAAATTATTACCAGCAACTATATGCAAACAAATTCAGCAATCTGGAAGAAATGGATGCATTCCCAGAAACTTATAAACTACCAAGACTGAAACAGGAAGAAACAGATAATCTGAACAGACCAGACTGAACAGAAAGGAAACTGAAGCAGTAATCAAAAACCTCCCAACAAACAAAAGTCCAGTGCCAGATGGCTTCCCAAGGGAATTTTATCAAACATTTAAAGACCACCTAATATATATTCTTCTGAAGCTGTTTCAAAAAAGGAAGTGGAGGGAAAACTTCCAAACTCATTCTGTGAAGCCAGCATTACCCTGATCCCAAAACCAGACAAAAACCCCATCAAAAAGGAGAATTACAGACCAATATCCCTGATGAACATGGATGCCAAAATACTCACCAAGATCCTAGCCAATAGGATCCAATAGTACCTTATAAGGATTATTCATTACAACCAGCTGGGATTTATTCCAGGGACGTAAGGGTGGTTCAACATTCACAAATCAATCAACATGATAGAACACATTAATAAAAGAAAAGACAAGGACCATATAATCCTCTCAATTGATACAGAGAAAGCATTCAACAAAAAAGACCATTCTTTCCTGATTAAAACTCTTCAAAGTATACAGATAGAGGGAACATACCTCCATATCATAAAAGCCATCGATGAAAAGCCCACAGCAAATATCATTCTCAATGGGGAAAAACTGAGAGCTTTTCTCTTAAGGTCAGGAACATGGCAGGGATGCCCACTCTCACTATTATCGTTCAACATAATACTAGAAGTCCTAGCCTCAGCAGTCAGACAACAAAAAGAAATAAAAGGCATTCAAATGGGCAAAGAAGAGAAACTCTCTCTCTTCGCCCATGACATGACAATTTATGTGGAAAATCAAACAGACTCTACCCCAAAACTGCCAGAATTCATACAGCAATTCAGCAACATGGCAGGATACAAAAATCAATGCACAGCAATCAGTTGCATTTCTACACACTAACAAACGTGATTGAAGAAAGAGAAATTAAAGAATTGATTCTAATCACAATTGTACCAAAAACCATTAGATACTCAAAGGAATAAACTTAACAAACGAGGTAAAAGATCTATACTCTAGAGATTACAAAACACTTATGAAAGAAATAGAGCAAGACACAAAGAGGTGGAAAAACATTCCATGCTCATGGAATGGAAGAATAAACATTGTTAAAATGTCTGCTGCCCAGAGCAATCTACACATTCAATGCAATCTGTATCAAAATATCACTGGCATTTTTCACAGAGCAGGAACAAACAATCCAAAAATTTGTATGGAACCAGAAAGACCCCAAATCTCTAGGGAAATGTTGAAAAAGAAAATCAAAGTTAAATGCATCAAAATTCTGGACTTAGAGCTATATTACAAAACTGTGATCATTAAGACAGCATGGTACTGGCATAAAAACACACACAGATCAATGGAACAGAATAGAGAGCCCAGAAATGGACCCTCAATACTGTTGTCAACTAGTCTTCAACAAAGCGGAAAGGAATACTCAATGGAAAAAGGTCAGTCTCTTCAATAAATGGTACTGACAAAATTGGACAGCCAAATGCAGAAGAATGAAACTGGACCATTTTCCTATACTATACACAAAGATAAACTCAAAATGGATGATAGATCTAAATGTGGAACAGGAATCCATCAAAATCATAGAGGAGAACACAGGCAGCAAGTTCCCTCACCTTGAACAAAGTAACTTTTAGCAAGAAACATCTCTAAAAGCAAGGGAAACAAATGCAGAAATGTACTATGGGGACTTCATTAAGATAAAAAGCTTTTGCACAGCAAAGGAAACAATCAACAAAACTAAAAGGCAATCTATGGAATGGGAGAAGGTATTCGCAAATGACATTACAGTTAAAGGGCTGGTATCTGAGATCTTTAAAGAACTTATCAAACTCAACACCCAAAAAACAACCCAGTCAAAAAATGGGCAGAAGACATCAACAGACACTTCTCCAAAGAAGACATAAAAATGGCTAACAGACACATGAAAAAATGTTCCACATCACTCAGCATCAGGAAAATGCAAATCAAAGCCACAATTAGATACCACCTTATACCAGTCAGAATAGCTAAGATTAACAAGACAGGGGACAACAAATGTTGGTGAGGATGTGGAGAAAGGGGAACCCTCTTACACTGTTCATGGGAATGCAAGCTGGTACAGCCACCCTGGAAAAAAGTATGGAGAGTCCTCAAGATATTAAAAATAGAGCTGCCTTATGCCCCAGCAATTGCACTATTGGGTATTTACTCCAAAGATGCAAATGTAGTGAAAAGAAGGGGCACATGCACCCCAATGTTCATAGCTTCAATGTCCACAACAGACAAACTGTGGAAAGAGCTGAGATGTCCTTCAACAGATGAATGGATAAAGAAGACGTGGTTCATATATACAATGAAATATTACTCAACCATGAGAAAGGATGAATACCCACCATTTGCATCGACATGGATGAACTGGAGGGGATTATGCTAAGTGAAATAAGTGAATCAGAGAAACACAATTATCATATTATTTCAGTCACATGTGGAACATAAGAAAGAGTGCAGAGGGCAATAGCGGAAGGGAGGGAAAACTGAACGGGAAGAAATTGGAGACAAACAATGAGAGACTCCTGACTCTGGGAAACAAACTGAGGTTTGTGGAAAGAGAGGTAGGTGGGGGGATGTGGTAACTGGGTGATGGGAATTAAAGAGGGCACATGATATGATAAGCACTGGGTGTTATATTCAACTAATGAATCATTGAACATTATATCAAAAAGTAATGATGTACTATACCTTGGCTAATTGAATTTAAATTTAAAAAAAGATTAAAAAAAGAAACTTAAAAATACATGTAATTTATATAAAGATCATTTCTATTTTAATAAATTTTAATTTTCAGTTTAAAAAATGACAGAAGAATGATGCTGAACAAATAAATATGGTTGGCTAATTTATTCAGAGGAAAAAATGTCATGGTGGGGTGCCTGGGTGGCTCAGTTGGTTAAGCGGCTGCCTTCGGCTCAGGTCATGATCCCGGAGTCCCGGGATCAAGTCCCACATCGGGCTCCCAGCTCCACGGGGAGTCTGCTTCTCCCTCTGACCTTCTAGCCTCTCATGCTCTCTCTCACAGTCTTTCTCTCTCAAATAAATAAATAAATAAATCTAAAAAAAATGTCATGCTGTTTATTATGGGTTTTCTTTTCAGTATATATACGTAAGTGCAAATAACTGTTTTTAAATTTCTTACTTAAACTCAATTTAGGTAATATATACTATGTTACTAGTTTCAGGGGTAGAATTTAGTGATTCATCAGCTGCATATAATACCCAATGCTCATCATATCAAGTGCCCTCCTTAATGTCCATCACCCAATTACCCTTCCCCCCACCTCCTCCACTCTAGCAACCCTCTGCTTGTTTCCTACAGTTAAGAGTCTCCAATGGTTTGCCTCCCTCTCTGTTCTCATTTTATTTTTCTTGCCCTTGCTTTATGTTAATCTGTTTTGTTTCTTAAATCCCATATATGAGTGAAATCACATGGTATTTGTCTTTCTCTGACTTATTTCACTTAGTTTAATACCCTGTAGTTCTACCAGTGTTGCTGCAAATAGCAAGATTTCATTTTCTTTGATGGTTGAGTAGTATTCCATTGCATATATATATATGCAATGGATGTATATATATACACATACACACATATATATACATATATATACACACACACACACACACACACACACACACACACACACACATCTTCTTTATCCACTGATCTATCCATTGGCATGTGGGCACTCTCCATATTTTGCATATTCTGGACATCGCTGCTATCAACATTAGGTTGCATGTGTCCCTTCAAATCACTATGTTTGTGTCCTTTAGGTAAATACCTACTAGTGCAGTTCCTCAGTCACAGAGCAGTTCCATTTTTAACTTTTTGAGGAAACTGTCTACACCAGTTTGCATTCTCATCAACAGTGTAAAAGGGTTCTTGCTAGGCGTCCTCATTAACATCTGTTGTTGAATTGTTTTTTTTCATGTATCTGTTGGCCATTTGTACATGTTCTTTGGAGAAATGTCTGTTCATATCTTCTGTCCATTCCTTGACTGGACATTTTGTTTTTGGGGTGTTTAGATTGAAAGTTCTTTACAGATTTTGGGAATTAGCCCTTTATCTATCTTCTGTGAATATCTTCTCGCATTTGGTAAGTGCCTTTCATTGCTGACTGTTTACTTTGCTGTACAAAAGCTTTTTTATCTTGAAGTCCCAATAGTTCATTTTTGCTTTTTTTTCCCTGGCCTTTGGAGATGCATCTAGCAAAAAGGTGCTGTGGCCAAGGCCAAAGAGGTTGCTGCCTGTGTTTTCCTCCAGAATTTTGATGGATAACTGACTCATAGTTAGGTCTTTCATCCATTTGACTTTATTTTTGTGTATGGTGTAAGAAAGTGGTCCAGTTTAATTCTTCTGCGTGTGGCTGTCCAATTTTCCCAACCCCATTGGTGAGACTATCCTTTTTTCCTTGGATACTCTTTCCTGCTTTGTCAAAGAGTAGCTGACCATAGAGTTGAGAGTCCATTTCTAGGTTCTCTGTTCTGTTTCACTGATCTATGTGTCTGGTTTTTTTGTGCCTGTATCATAATGTCTTGATTATGTTACAGCTTTGTAATACAGCTTGAAGTTTGAAATTGTGATGCCTCCAGCTTTGCTTTTCTTTTTCAACATTCCTTTGGCTGCTTGGGGTGTTCTGTGGTTCCATACAAAATTTAGGATTGTTTGTTCCAGCTCTGTGAAAAATGCAAAAATGTATTTTAGTAGAGATTGTACTGAATGTATAGATTGCTCTGGACAGCACTGGCATTTTAAAAACATTTGTTCTTCCTATCCATGAACATGGAATGTTGTCCCATTTCTTTGTGTCTGCCTCAATTTGTTTCATGAATGTTGTATAGTCTTTAGAGTACAGATTCTTTACCGCTTTGGTTAGGCTTACTCCTAGGCATTTCACTGGTGTTGATCATGATCTCTCCCCTTTTATTCATGATTTTATTGATTTGGGTCCTCTCTCTTCTTTTTGGTAAGTTCTGCCTAGGTTTTAACAGTCTAATTAATTCTTTCAAAGAATCAGCTCCTAGTTTCATTCATCTGTTCTACTGGTGGTTTTTTTTTTTTCTATATCATTGATTTCTGCTCTAATCTTTATTATTTCTCTTCTCCTGCTGGATCTAGGCTTTATTTGCTGTAATTTTCCCAGCTTCTTTAGGTGTAAGGTTAGGTTGTGTATTTGAGACCTTTCTTATTTCATGAGGAACACCTGTATTGCTACATATTTCCTTGTTAGGACCACCTTGGCAGCATCCCAAAACTTAACTGTTGTGTTCCATTTTCATTTGCTTCCTTGTATGTTTTTACAGTCTTCTTTGATTTCCTGGTGGACCCATTCATTCTTTAGTAAGATGTTCTTTAACCTCTATGTATTTGTGGTCCTTCTGGTGTTTTTCTTGTGGTTCACTGCAAGTTTTATGGAATTGTGGCCTCAAAATATGCATGTTATTACCTCAAAACTTTTTGTAGTGGTTGAGACCTGATTTGTGACAGTGTGTGACCTATTCTGGAGAATGTTCCATGTACACTCAAGAAGAATGTACGTTATGTTTCTTTAGAATGAAATGCTCTAAATATATGTTATGTCCACCTGGTCCAGTATGTCATTCAAAGCTTTTGTTTCCTTGTTGATCTTCTGCTTAGATAATCTGTTCATTGCTATAAGTCTCCTACTATTATTGTACTATTACCAGAGTTTCCTTAATTTTGTTATTGTTTTATATATTGGCTACTTCCAAGTTAGGGGCATAAATATTTATAATTGTTAGATCTTCTTGTTGGAAAGACCCTTTTATTATGAGATAGTGTCCTTTATCTTCTGTTAATCTTTAGTTTAAAATCTAGTTTGCCTGATAAAAGGATGGCTACTTCAGTTTCTTTTTGATGTCTACTGGCATGATAAATGGTGCTTTACCCCCTCACTTTCAATCTAAGAGTGTCTTTGGATCTAAAAATGAGTCTCCTGTAGATAGCATATCAATGGGTCTTGTTTTTCTTAACCATTCTGATACCCTATGTCTTTTAATTGGAGCATTTAGTCCATTTATATTCAGAATAATTCTTGAAAGATATGAATTCAGAGCCATTGTATTGCCATAAAGTCACATTCCTATAGATTGTCTCTGTTCCTTTCTGATCTTTGTTATTTTGGGGCTCTCTCTTCACTCAAAGAATCCCCTTGAATATTTCTTTCAGGGCTGGTATAGTGTTCATAAATTCCTTTAGTTTTTGTTTGTCATGGAAGGTCTTTATCTCTCCTCTTCTGAATGACAGCCTTGTAGGATAAAGTATTCTTGACTACATGTGGCTGTCCATTGTGCTGTGGCCACGGCCAAAGAGGTTGCTGCCTGTGTTTTCCTCCAGCATTTTGATGGATAACTGACTCATAGTTAGTTAGGTCTTTTGTAACTATGAGTATATTTTATTTTTCCCATTTTTATTTTTCATCTAGCATGCTGCATATTTTTCCCATTTAGCACACTGAATATATCACGGCAGTCCTTTTTGGCCTACCAGGTTTCTGTGGGCCGGTTTCTACCAGCCTTACACCTCCACCCTTGTAGGTTAAGGACCTCTTGTCCCAAGCTGGTCCTTAAACCTTAAGGTTTTATTTATTTATTTATTTGAGAGAGGGAGAGCGAGCAAATGAGCAATAGAGAGAGTCACTGGAGGGAGAGCAGAGGGAGATGGAGAAGCAGGCCCCCTGCTCAGAGCTCAAGCCCAGGACCCTGGGATCATGACCTGAGTTCAAAGTAGATACTTAACAGACTGAGCCACCCAGGTGCCCCAATTTTCTCCTTATCTTTGTAATCTGCAAGCTTCACTATGTTAAGATGTTGATCTATTTTTGTTAATTTTTTTTTAAGATTTTATTTATTAGTTAGAGAGAGAGAGCGAGCACAGGCAGACAGAGAGGCAGGCAGAGGCAGAGGGAGAAGCAGGCTCCCTGCCGAGCAAGGAGCCCGATGCGGGACTTGATCCCAGGATGCTGGGATCATGACCTGAGCCGAAGGCAGCCGCTTAACCAACTGAGCCACCCAGGCGTCCCTATTTTTGTTAATTTTAAGGGGGAGTTCTCTGGCTAGTAGGCCTATTTCCTCCCCCAGAGTAGAAAAGTCCTCAGCTGTAAGTCATTCAAAAAAACCTTTTGCCCTTTCTCCCACTCATCTTCTGGGACTCCTATAATATGGGTATTATTTTGCTTTATGGAATCGTTGAGCTTCCTCAGTCTACTTTCTTTATCAACAGATTTCTTTCCTTCTTTTCAGTTTCCTTATTTTCTATCATTTTATCTTCTATATCACTGATTCACTCTTCTGCTTTAATCATCTTTGTTTTTTAGCCTCCATTTGACTGCATCTTGGTTAATTTTGACCTGACTAGATTTTAGTTCTTTTATCTCTATAATAAAAGATTCTCTAGTGTCTTTAATACTTTCTTCAAGCCCAGCTAGTATCTTTAAATCATTGTTTTAAATTATAGTTCAGACACCTTGGTTATATCCATATTGATTAAATTCCTGGCAGTGAGTACTATCTTCTGTTCTTTTGTGGTGAATTTTTCTGTCTTATTTTGTCCAGAAAAAAAGCAGAAGAGGGGCACCTGGGTGGCTCAGTGGGTTAAAGCCTCTGCCTTTGGCGCAGGTCATGATCCCAGGGTCCTAGGATCGAGCCCCACATCAGGCTCTCTGCTCTGCAGGGAGCCTGCTTCCCTTCTTTTCTCTCTGCCTGCCTCTCTGCCTACTTGTGATCTCTGTCAAATAAATAAATAAAAATCTTAAAAAAAAACAACTAAAAAAAAAAGAATAAAGAGGAAAAACAACAGTAACAATGATAACAGAAAATACAAAACAAAACACAAACAAACTAAACATAAAAGTAGATCCTGATTGTGTTTTGGTCTTGTTAAAAGAAACTCCATCCAAAAGAAAGAAAGAGAGATAGAAAGAAAAAGAAAGAAAGAAAAGAAAACATCTTAATTATAAAATACAATGAAAGAAAAAAATTATATATATATAAATATATATAAAGTATATATGTAGATAAAAATTTAAATTTACATTTAAAAGAGTAAGAAAAGGTTTGGAAAAATAAGAAAACAACAAAAAGGAATACCAAAAGACTAGTGAATAAAAATATAAAGAATGATATAGTGTTTTCCCTAAAAGATGAAGCTTTGCAGCCCCCTATGATCAATAAACTTGGTGAGAGCGAGTTGTTTCTGCTGGTCTTCTGGGGGTGGTGGTGCTTGTTGCACTGATTCTCAGGTGGATTTGCCTTAGTGGAAAAACTGCCTCCAATGAGCAGAGGTAGGGGCTTGCTGTAAGCAGCTCCAACTCCACTAGGTGACACTGTTTTGCTCCCTGAAGGCTTTCAGCACTCCTGGGAGGAATGAATAAGGTGAGGTCCCCCACTCTTCAGTAAGCCCTCACAGAAAAGTAATCAATCAGTCTTGTCTCCCAGTTTCCATGAGAACTCTGTTCACCTGGCCTGTGACCATGCATTTTTATCTCAGGAACATGACTGAGGGTTTTGTTTTTGTTTTTGTTTTTTAATTATTTGATGGACAGAGATCACAAGTAGGCAAAGAGGCAAGCAGAGAGAGAGAGGAAGGGAAGCAGGCTCCCTGCTGAGCAGAGAGCCTGATGAGGGGCTGGATCCCGGGACCCTGGGATCATGACCTGAGCCAAAGGCAGAGGCTTAACCCACTGAGCCATCCCGGCACCCCTACTGAGTTTTAAAACTCCACATTTTAGGGACTCCTGTGGGGCCGGGGGAGGGTTCCTCCTGGGGGAGGCGGAGGGTCTCGCCACATTTCTACCTTTTGCTGGACCCCTCCCAGAAAAGTGGATGCATGACTGCTATACAATTTATGGCAACACAGAGCAGAAAGCTGGCACCTAAACTCACTAAGTTGGCTTCCCTGATCCTATGCCTGGGGGCTCTGCCACACACCGGCACCACCTGTTCTTGAGACCCCAGGGATCCTGGGCCACGCTCTCACACCTGGGATTCTGCCCTGCTTTGCCACCTGAGCACCTTTAAGCCAGGAACATCCCCCACTGTAGGAGACTTCCAAAAGTCTGATTTTGTACTCCACTGCTTATTTTTGTGGTATCCTCTTAAAGTAGGCCCTCACCCCTCAGCTGTAACCTCAGCTATATCACACTGGATTCAAGTCTCTGCACCTCCTACCTTCCAAAATGTGGTCATTTTGCTTTAAAGGATTTTATTTATTTGAGAGAGAGGGAGAGAGTGAACACGAGCAGGGGGGGAGGGCAGAGGAAGAGGGATAAGCAGGCTCCCCATTGAGCAAGGAGACTGATGTGGGAATCAATCCCAGCATCCCAGGATCATTAGCTGAGTCAAAAGCAGGCACTTAGTTGATTGAGCCACCCAGGCACCCTGTGTCATTTTTATACTGGTAAACCTGCAACATTTGTTTTCTCAGATCTCTTAAACTGATTTCTCGGGTGCTCAGAATGACTTGATAGCTAGTTGCATTCAAGGGACAAGAAAACAGTGTCCCCTTAATCCTCCACCATCCTACTAATTGCCAAGAATTTTTGAGAAAATAATAAATTACTCACTTCTTCCGTATTAATAACAAGCTTGGCTAAGAAGAGACGGATATTTAATGATATCGATGGATTTCCCAGTTTGTCATGAAGAAATTTCATCCATGGAGGAAGATTTCTTGGCACTGAGCCCTGAAACGATACGTCAAGATTACCTTAAAAAGCAGAAGAAAATAACTTCACATTTTGGTAATATGAGATGACAAAGTAAGACATGAGCAACAAAAAATGATGTTTATTAGATACAGAATTTGGCATTAGATATTAAGTGTTTGTTCTATGATACCAATAAACAGTATTAAATGAGACAAGATTAGCAAAAACAAACCTCTTCTTTAGGTAGTATCTGATTTCTGTGCATGTGCTTAATCAGGGCTGTCATGGTCGCCATACATTCGTGCTGATTGAGCTCATCCATCTCTAACTCTAGGACAGCCTCTTGGACCAGGGGGTCTTTACGCTCCTAGGAAAAGGGAAGAATCTGATGATGCAGAGTACACTGCTAAAATTTTAGTGTATATGATATTCTGACTTTTGAGGCAGTATCATAAAACACACATAAACTGGTAATAATATCAAATACATCTTTTGGATTTTCTTATTAAACAACTTAAACAAACCAACCTAGGACCTCATGTCTTCCTTACATTCTAGATACATATTTTCCCTCTGATCTCTATATACATGCCCACTCCCTCTGGGGTCATACATAGTTCACAGCATCCACGTGGACACAAACACTACACTAAGATCTTTTCCAAATTTTTGTGTCTTGAGAGGCCCCAGAACTCTCAACACCTTGAGAACAACAGTTTCCACGATTCTTAATTGCCACATTATGCAGAAAGTGGAGCTACTGAAACAAAACTATAAGTTTTTACCTATTTTTTTCTTAGTTAAACTAAAAAAGAGTTTATCTCTGAAAAACTTTGTAAAATCCTTAATTTGCCTTGAAATTTTAATCCGTAAAAGAACAAAATTTTAAACCATTGTTGATCCTAAAATTCTTAGAAATTATAGCAGAGGTAATCATTTTTTTAAATGTAATAATGAACTGAAGTTTTACATACATGTATAGTAAACTGTACACACACACAAAGAGTGGGACAATTTATCTGGACTGTTTCCCAGCACAGATTAGGACCGACTCCAGGATAGCACAGGAGAGAGAGCACAGTGTTTAGAGGATAGCAGAGGGGTTGAGGGAAAGAAGAGGTGAGTCAGTGCATGTCAAAGAAACCAGAAAGGGAAAAATTTGAATGAAACCTGGAAGGGAATCAGATATATCTGTGGAGCTCATGGTTTTACACATGTGTGTGCCTCTCTAAGTGCAGAGATATGCGTCTATATACACGTTTCCTAGCTCAGTTCATGGGGTTAAGCTATCATTTGTGAACACAGATGCATTCAGTTATCTCAGTCTGTAACATCAAATATTTGAGCAACTTCCTCATTTTCTGCAGAGGATAATGCAAGTCACATCAGCATGGCAGCTGAGTCTCTAAGATAACTAAGGTAACCAAGAGAGTTATCTTTCTCACGAGACCCTTAAATGCAGTTCTGATTTGAAACACTAATTTCACGGAGACTGGCTAATGTGAATCAGCAGTTGGGAGAGAGCCTTCTTTCCTCCTTTCATCCTACTGATGAAATCCAATTGCTTATAGGATGGAAGGCTGGGCCTCAGATCCTGGAAACTTCTCCAAAGGCTACTGCCTGAGGACTACCCACAGAGAACTGGCTTCCCCTAACAATGAAGTCCCTTTCTTTACAAATGCCAACATATTTTTTAATATTCAAAATGTGATCACCCTTCTCAGAAAATGACCAGGGGTGGACTTAGGGTCTTGGGAACTGTATGAGTAGCTCTGAACTCCAGTTGAGAAATCAAATTGACTCATTTCCTCACTCAGGCTGCTGTCTGCCAAATACGATAAGGAAGATAGATAATGAGGGCCACCTGAAATATAAAGAAAAAAGCACATTTATTCAAATTGGTAAAAAAATGTATTTCTCTAAGCTCAAATGATATTAAAATTAAAAGGCATTGTTAACTAAGGCTTTTTATCTATCCTATGATTCTCACAGATTATCCAGATTAACAAAGCAAAACGAAATGGGGAAAGACGTCCTTTAATTTTGTCATTATTGAGCAAATTATCCTCTACTGTCACAGACAGAAAATATATTACACAGACAGTAACAGAATGTCCTTGCATTTAAAATTTTGATGGGATACATTTTGCACATAAGACACTACTAAAAAACAAATAATCCACATATATAAGGAATTTATAAAACTGGTCCAAATTTTATCCTTAAGGGGAAAAAAGCGATGAGAAAAATTAAGCAAAATACTAAAACAAGGAGCATATGGACCAAGAGTGTGTTTATTTTAAATAGGGAAGCCAGGGAGAACTTCCTTCAAATGTTAGTATTAAGTAAAACACTGATATTTGGGACTAAGATTATTCTAGACTCAGGAAACATCACAAGCAAATGCCCTGGGGCTAAAGTGAGCCTGATGCCTATAAGCACAGGCAGGGGAACAGTGCTGCTAGAGCAGAGTAAGCAAGGAGAGTGACAGGGAGGCAGCCCCGCAGGTCAGGGGCCTTAGGTAGCTCTATCCTCAGGGAGGTGGGAGCTGATGCGAGGTTTGGAGCACAGCAGTGGCAGAATGGGACTTACATTTTAACATAGATTTCTGAATGTATTTAAACAAAATACACATCTAATCCATATGCAAATGAAAGACTATGAACCAATCTTGCACTTTTTAAAAAAGCATACGATTTCTCAGCCTTCTATGGCCATTCTGAGATCTTTTCTATGTAGCTAAAAGTTTAGCTAACTGAATTTCTTTCAAAATCCAATTCTATTTGTGACTTAAAATCTTTTCAAACTCAATTTCAATGTTTCTGGATATTTAAAATATTTTTATTTACATAATAACTGCCATTTGTTACATAACAAATTAGAATCTTTCTCATCATTTTGAAAACATCCTACCTGAATCCCCATTTGTGGCTTCCCTGGCTTCTTTCCTAATTTCAATGTATTTTTTCTTTCTTTCCATAGGAACCTAATAGGCAAAACAAATACACAACTTAAAACTTTTTAGAATCATGATCACACACTTTCAATTTTAGTAGCAATTTGGCAAGAAATTAATTTTTAAATAAGACTTTTATCAAATTTCAAATCATCAAAAAATATTCACAAATAAAGACAGGTGAGTACCCTAAGAAATGCTTTTCCCACAGAGAACTCCACTGAGGCATTTGCCTCCCCTCTGTGCTCTGGGACCCAGTACTAAGTTCCGACAGCCACATGCCCAGATTACCAATAGTCTGTACTTGATCTATAAGCCTCAGTTTCCTCAACTATACAGTTATGGTATATCATAGCACCTTACAGTGCTATTGTAAAGTTCAGAAGTAACATATAGGAAGTGGGTGCATTTTTTTTCATTCTTTGAACATATACCTTGAAAAAAGTTCCTAGTATTGTTCCCAAAGGGCAAAAGGCAGGAAGCAATCATTTACATGAACTCATGAACCACTCAGACACAGTGAGGTCAGCAGCCACGCATACTAACATGAGTGACAGCTCCTGACCTAGACCATGGTGTACAAGCTCTGGCACTCTGCCCAATTCCCATTTCCAGTGGGCTGTGAAAGGCTGTGCCTACAAACTCCCACCAGTCTCTGAGGCTAGCATGTCAAACTTAGCTTGATGAAAATCAAGCTTGTCACATTTACCACAACAAGTTTTCCAATTATCCCCATGACTTCTACTCACAGCACCCCCATTAACCTGCCAAATCACCCAAGCAGGGCCACAGCATCGTAATTCTGTATCTGGATGGGTCTCAATTTCACTGACCAGAGGAATTTACTCAGCAAACAACTTCTGGGATATGTCCTAACAGCTCCTTTTATTGCCATTTTCTATCTTTTACTAGTTAAGAAAGGGAAAAACCAAGTTATGATCATTTTTTTACAGTTGCCTGAGATTGGACCTCAGGCTAAACTACATTACACTGCCAGATTTTATAGTTCAAAGCAGACTTGGATATTGAGAACTTAACATGTTCAACACATTTTTTTTTTTCTATAAGTACTTGGTAAGCTTTTTAAACTCAGGAACACCACTGAAAAATTTCACTCACCTCAACTTCTATAGGAAATGTATAGCAGCGCTTCAGGTCAATTAGATTTTCCAAAATAAGCAAGTTCTGTAAATCCAAAGAGTCATATAAAAATATCTGAATAGTGGAGATCCTTACTGCTGATGCTACTATAGAATTAATGCTACTTAATAACTCATGGGGAAGCACTTCAGCTTTTATATATATATATGTATACATATGTACATATATATATATATACACACACACACACACACTCAGAACTACAAGAACTACATCTTAAAATTATAAGAATGTGCAAATTATGATATAATTTTAATTTATATAATCTAACATCAAATCCTACAGCAACAGTGAAAATTTCAGAAGTCTACCTTTTCAGGTTTTTCACTAAAGAGAAAACCTTGGTAAAATTTTAATTCGGTGAAGACACAGCAGATAACAGAAATGGCACAGTTGTACGCAGCACAATGGTAAAGTCTTCTCCTCTCCAGCAACTGATTCTCACCCGCCATGTTCTCTGTAAATGCATCATAGCACAATCTGCAGAGTAGATCCAGGTTAACAATTAATTCATATAACAGGGAAATCGTTGCTCAAGCCCGACAATGCCAGATAATAGGATCTCAATTCAGTTCAGCCGTTTCTGAGTGTCATGTTTGTGTATGGTATAGTACCAGGTACTAGAAAGACAAGCAAGTCATTGAACCCACGCCCATCACAAGGCAAAGGCAGTGTCCAGGGATTTCACCACACTGTGGTAAGCACAGCAACAGCAACCAGCACAATGAGAAGTGGAAGCAAGGAGGATGGACAGTAACCCAGCTGAAGGAGCCAACAAAGGTTTTCAGAGAAAATATGGAAATGTATTTTGAATTCTAAGTTAGTCAAAGGGAAAACATTTGTGAGGATTATGAACAGAGAGAAGAGTGTCACTTATAGTAAGTATGCTCGGAAGATCAGGTGGGTGGCTGGCAATGAACAAAAGATGGAGAGGGGTGTGTTCCTAGAAGAACTTGCCTGCCATGCTAAGGAGCTCAGACTTCATTCTGCAGGATGGGGTCTCCAAACAGTGCCCAGGTGACCAACTACTTCTGAAAACAGTTCTGTCAGGACATAGCCATGCCCATTCATTTACATATTGTTTATTTCTGCTTTCCCAGGACAATGTAGTAGTTGCAAGAGACCATACAGCCTGCAAAGCTGAAAATAGTTACTAGCAGGCAGGCCCTTTAAAGAAAAAATTTGCTGGTCCCTGATACTGAAGATGAAGTTCTTTTGAAGTGTTTTAGGTAGGAGAATGAAACAACCAGGCTCATACTGCAGAGGTACTATCATACTTGCAGCAGTATGGAAAAACAGAGAGACAAGCCCAGGAGTGGGAGAATAACCGTGAAGGAGATTCACTGCAGTGGTTCACCAAAGAACACCAGGCACTACACTGAATGAAGGAAGGAGGATGAAAGAAGGGCCCCAGTGTTGGGAAGGCTGAGGAGAGAAAATCCACCAGATGTGGTGACTGACAGGGTGTACATGGAGACTGGAGGACGAAGAAGGAAAAATAAAATGGGACTCTCGTTGGTGCAAATGAATGGATGGTGATGTCATTCTCAGGAGATAAAGTAAGAATTAGAGTAAGAGGAAAGTAAGGATAAGCTTGTCTGGATATGCAAAATGAGACATGGCAATGTCTGCGTTCAACACTCACTGAGAGGGAACTTCATCAGAAGGCCAGTTTTAGAGAAAATGTATTTGATTACTTTGTATTTTATAGAATACCTGCTTGAACATACTGCCATTCCTTTCATTTCAAATTGCAGTCAGGAAAAATAAAATACCTTCATATTGTACATTATACCACTAAAAATGTATCAAGCTATTAAGGGGGGTAAAATGCTGGGAAAAAAAAAAACAGTAAGACAGAAAAAAGTTTCATTCCTTATAAAAGATAAGTTTAGGTTAAAACATGCTACCCAATAACCTGCTACATTAAAGTCTATGTAAGTAGTTTGTACTAGAAAAAAACCAAGAACTATAAAAAAACAAGAACTATAAAAACCCATTTTTAAACAAACTTAACCATTTATTCACATTATATACAAGCATAAAAATATATGCATCAAAGAAAATATATGCATCAAAAATATTAACGAATCAAATACAAATCAAATAACAAAGTTAACTAAAACCTTACTTAATAAGTGTCTTTGTAAGTTCATTTCCTTCTGTAACACATGAGCCGTAGAAAACTTGATTAATTTTAGATTCCTTTGAGTGAACATCATCTTTTGAAAGACGAGAATACATCACATCTAGCATTTTATAATAGCCCATCTTCTTAGTGATTTGAGTATCAAAGACAGATTCATTTAGCTAAGGAAAGGTAAGAGATGATTATCTATGAAAAATAGTTTATTAAATTTATTAAATATTCAATTAAATATATTTAATACTCAATGCTCTTTACAGAGAGACTAATTTTAACACAAATATTGAATCACTTCAATAGGAGACCACCCAAGGTCAGAAACATAGGTATAAATATTTATGTGTTATATTAAGTGTGGCAGGAAGTAATGCACAATGTCCAAATAGTAAGCTTAGGATATGAGTATAGGGCTTTTGCACAAAATCTTATCGAAGGCATGACAATAGGAAGTGAAACTTCAATGTATTAAACAAAATTTTGGAATCTTGGAACACTGAAAAAAAATAAAATAAACAACAACAACAACAACAAAATTTTCAATTATTTACAGTATTTTCCTAAAGATATCCACATCCTAATCCCTAGAACCTGTGAATGTAATCTCATTTACCTTTGTAAATCTAGACTTCAACACCTCAATGGCATCCACCACAATTTTGCTAAAGAATTCTCTCAAAAAAAGGACTTTGCAGATGTGATTAAAGATCTTGAGACAGGGAGAGAATTCTAGATTGTTCTTGTGGGCTGTAAATAAAACCACATGTAATCTTGTAAAAGGACAGAGAGAGGGAAGGAGACATATGGGAAAAGGCAATGTGATGACAGAACTAGAGGCCAAAATGATGCAGTCACATACTGAAGAATGCCAGTGGCCGTCAGAAGCTGGAGATGGCAAGGGGTAGACTCAGGGCTGCTGGGGCAAGCGCTGCCATGACAACACCATAAATTCAGCTCAGTGAAACTAATTTCGGACTTCTGGGCTCCAAAACTGGGAAAGAATAAATTTCTGTTGTTCTATGTCATCAAGCTTATGGTAATTTGTTACTGAAGATTCAGGAAACTAATACACATTCTGGTATCAAGAGTTGGATCTGCTCTAACAAATGGATGACAGGTAGAGGCTGAAAGAAATTTGCCATGCATGACAGAAAAAGCCAACAGCCTGTAGAGACTGCTGGTAGAAATACCAACACTGAAGGCATTGCTGGTGAGGGCTCAGAAGGAAATGAAAAGCACAGCAGAAAAAGCTAAAACTGTCTTACAGAACATCTCAATCATAAATACATTTTTGGTAGAAACTGGATATTAAAGTAGTTTCTGGGGAGGTCTCAAAAGGAAATAAATAACATATTTTTGGAAACTGAAAGAAAGAGGATCCTTGTTATACAGTGGCAGAAAACTTAGCTGAACAGTGTTCTATAGTTAAACACACAAAAGAACTTGTAAGCCATGCATTTACACATTTAGCTGAGAAAATTTCCAAGTAAATTTGTTGAAGGTGCTTGCCTGCTTTCTTCTTTGCTGCTTATAATACAGTGTGAGATGTAAGAGATAAATGGAGTTAAGAACTGCTAAGCAAAAAGAACCAAAATGTGATGATTTGAGAAATTCTCAGTTTACCCAGATGGTAAAAGATGCTAATATTAGAGGGGATTCACTGTTAGAAAAGTGGGTCTGGAGAGAACAAGGGTGTACAGCTGGAAAATATTGAGCTAGTGCTGAAGAAATTAAGCATGGAACTCATGGATGCCCTCAACCATTTCAGCAGAACAAGGAACAGAGATGCCATTATCCACTGAAGATTGGTAGAGGACTCTCTTGTCTAATAGAGAAAACCTCCAAGACACACACAGGAGAGCTATATATTTTTTTGAAAACATTGTATCAGAAGAAACACCACCAGCTTGGACTGAATGGGATAGAGACAAAAAGAAATGAGGGGGGAAAAAAAGGGCTCTTGTACTCCCTGAATTCTATAGTAAGAAACAGACTGATAAAACTACTCAGCTGCAAATAACTACTCAGCTGCAAATATACGCTACTCTTCAAGAAAAAAGCAGAATGACTCCAAGAATGAAGACTTTGGTCCAGAGGGGAGAACATAAAGCCACAAAGCATTATTCCTGAGTCTCAAAACCTAACAGAATTTGCCTGCCTGGACCTTGAAAGTGTTATGGAACACTAAGTTCTTTCTTACTTCACTTTCTCCTTTTTGGAACAGGAATGAATATAATAGTCACCCCACCTGTCAAACCACTGTCTTCTGAAAACAAATTACTTGTTTTCTAGTTTCACAGTTCCACAAATGGAAAGAACTTTGCCCCAAGATGGATCATACCCAGAATCCCACCCATATCTGATTCATTACAATTTAAATGATGAAAGTTAGGACTCAGAGTTGATGATATTCAGATACAATTTTGGATTTAAAAGTTGATGAGGTAAGGTAATGCATTTAGACTTTGGGGGATGTTGGGATGGGATAAATGTATTTTGCAAGTGGGAACATTCAATGCAGGCAGGCTATATTCAACTGAATAATATCTCCTTACAAATATCCACGTTCTAATCACAAGAACCATGACTGTTACCTTATATGATAAAAAAGGATTATACAGATAAAATCAAGTAAACGATCCTGAGATGGGTGATTTATCCAAGGGGGCCCTAAATGCAATTATATATTTATAAGAGAGTGATTAGACACAAGGTAATGTGACCACAGAAGCAAAAAGAGGTGTCATCAGGCCTCAAGCCAAGGAATGCTGGCGGGCCACCAAAAGCTGGAAGAGGCAAAGAATGGATTTGCCCCTAGGGCCTTTGGAGCCTTGCAACACCTTGATTTAAGCCCAAGGATACGAAGTTCTGGCCTGCAGAACTATGAGAGAATAAATTTCTGATGCTCTAAGCTACACTGGTGGTAATTTTTTTTTTTAAAATATTTTATTTATTTGTCAGAGAGAGAGAGCGAGAGCGAGCGCAGGCAGACAGAGTGGCAGGCAGAGGCAGAGGGAGAAGCAGGCTCCCTGCCGAGCAAGGAGCCCGATGTGGGACTCGATCCCAGGACGCTGGGATCATGACCTGAGCTGAAGGCAGCCGCTTAACCAACTGAGCCACCCAGGCGTCCCTACACTGGTGGTAATTTATTACAGAGGAAACTAATGCAGATCCCTTGTAACTACAGATTGTTATCAAACTGTTGAGGTAATGCTCCTTGAGCAATAAAGATCCTCTCAGTGAACACACTGCAATTTTTAAGGACACTGTTCAAGAAGATTTGTCAATTCTTACTAATATTAAACTTAATAATAGATGTACTATACCTTTGTAAATCTAGACTTCAACACATCAATGGCATCCACCACAATTTTGCTAAAGAATTCTCTCAAAGAATTCAGGCTACAATGCCACAACAGGGTGAGGAGAGAGCGATCTACAAATGCTTGGCGAGTAACATTTGAAAGCAGGTCATCCCTCTTGAACATTCTGTACACCCTTTCCAAAAGGGCTAACTGTGTTACACAGGAACTCCTAAGAAAGAAAGAAAATTATATGAACATCCCTGCTTTGAACTAATATTTTACAAGTGCCTACCCACATAACAAAATAACCACCAATGACTGTAAATCTAAAATATAACTTTAAAGAGTATCATATATAAAAACCATGAAATACAGGCAGCATTTGTACATGAACCATATTATTGTACTCATCCCCAGAAATCTTCATGCCAAATTTAGGCATTAAGAAGAATTATTCTCATTTTCTTTCAAATCTGATTTTTTTTTTTTTTTTTTTTTAGAAAACATCTGGAAGGCTTTGGGAGAGTCTCAGGCCTGAAGACAATCACAGTTTCAGAATTTGAAACTCAGGAGGTATAATTTGAAAATTCTAGAGGGTTTAAGGAGGGCACGTATTGCATGGAGCAGTGGGTGTTGCACATAAACAATGAATCTTGGAACAATGCATCAAAAACTAATGATGTGGGGCGCCTGGGTGGCTCAGTGGGTTAAAGCCTCTGCCTTTGGCTCAGGTCATGATCTCAGGGTCCTGGGATCGAGCCCCACATTGGGCTCTCTGCTCAGCGGGGAGGCTGCTTCTCTCTCTCTCTCTGCCTGCCTCTCTGCCTACTTGTGATCTCTGTCTGTCAAATAAATAAATAAAATCTTAAAAAAAAACTAATGATGTATCTTATGGTGACTAACATAATGCAGTTTAAAAAAAAAAAAGAAAAAGTAAATAAAAATGCTAGTCTCTTCCTAGTAATAAACTGCAATTCCCATTTCCTATACAGATATATTCATCTGGCCCTTTATATTCTCATCCGGAATATAAAATATTTGAACAATCTCCATAAGATTGTCTATAAACCAAGAATACAGAGTTAGCTTCCTCACCTACAAAAATATGAGGTTAAGACTAAATGATCATTAAAATCTTTTTCCAGTTCTAAAATCCTGATACCCAGTATTCAAACACGAACCAGGGCAAAAATGTCCGATTTAGAAGGTAATTCAGTCAGGCTCAGGACACTACTGGATGCTACATGGGCTTCCGTAATATTTATTTGGGTCCTATCTTAGATTTAAATTCTTTTGAGGAGCTTCCTGATAATGAGCACAGCAGAGATGCATAGACCTAAAACTCTTCTAGAGTAAGCTAAAAGGAGGAAGAAAAGAAAAAAAACAAAATCTGATTATAAAAAAAGGCCAGCAGGGATACCTGGATGGCTCCATCAGTTAAGTGTCTGCTTTTGGCTCAGGTCATGATTCCAGGGTCCTGGGATCAAGCCCTGCATCGGGATTCCTGCTCAGTGGGGAGCCTACTTCTCCCCTGCTTGTGCTCTCTCCCTCTCTGACAAATAAATAAATAAATAAATAAAACCTTTAAAAAAAAAAGGCCAGCAGATAGTTTACTGAAAATAAATGCAAATGAGCTTTAAATAGATGAATATATGCTCTATTTCACTCATAATGAGAGAAATATAAATTACAGCAACACTGAGAAATAGTTTCTCACCTATAAAATTGGAAAAAATTCAGATGTTTAACAATATCTCTATTGGCAAGACTGTGATGAAATAGACACCCATATGCTGCCAGGGAAATGCAAATAAGTATAGCCCCCAAATAAGGGATGCTGTGAAAGCTGGCAAAATAACAAATGCATTTACCTTTTAAATTATGTTTAGGAATCCACTCTAAAGATACACTAGCAAAAAAAAAAAGACAAAAAAAGACATATACATAGGGCTATTCACTCTGTTACTATTTTTAACAACAAAAGATTGAACCCAAAAGTCTATCAGTAGGGGGCTGCTTCAAAATACTATACTAATTCTGTACAACAAATAATTACCCAGTTATTTAAAGAAAAAAGGATTGAGGAAGATCTTTATGTACTGACAGGGAGTGATCTGTAGAAGATATAAGGTGGAAAAAAAGGGGGGTGAAGAGGAATAAGAGAGGGGACTCGGACAAAAGCAAGACTCTCAAATACAGCTCGTTACACAGTTATGGCTTCCAAATCATGTAAATATTTTAAAGACATAAAAAAATTTCTAAAATCTGAATATTAACTAAAATAAGCATACCTAACTAATTGGTTTAATAACCACATATGGAAAAATACTTTACCAAGTGATTTCAGAACATAAACTTTCACTGTTTATCCTAGAGAGTATATTCTAGGTAAGTTACAATTAAAAATGAACACAATTTTAAATTGCACACACATAAAAAAGTCCTGCTGGAACTTTGAGAGGGACTGCATTAAATTTACATATCAACTTACTGCCATGTTAACAACATTGAATCTTCAAATTCATGAACGTAGAATGTCTCTCCATTTATTTAAATCTTTAATTTTTTTATATCCTTCAGCAATGGGTTGTAATTTTTAGTGTACAAGTCTTACACTTCATTTGTTAAATTTATTCTTAAGTACTTTGTTCTTTTGGTGCTATTATGAGTGCAATTATATTCCTAATTATAGTTTTGAATATTTTCTGCCCATATATAGAAAAACAATTGATTTTTTAACATTGATCCTAGACCTCCAAATTTTATAAAATTGTTTATTAGTTCTAATAGCTTTCTGCAGATCTTTATGATTTTCTATCTCATGCCATGTGTGAATAAAGAGTTTTGGGCACCTGGGTCAGTCAGTTGAACTTCTGATTTTTGATTTGGCTAGGTGATGGTCTCAGGATCGTGGGACTGAGCCCCAACTCAGGGTCTGCACTCAGCTTGGAGTCTACTTCTCTCCCTCTTCCTCTACACCACCCCACTCCACTCCACCCACATGCACACACGCTCTCAAAAAAAAAAAAAAAAAAAAAGAGAGAGAGAGAGAGAGAAGGAAAAGAAAAAGAGTTTGCTCCTTTTTTCCCAATTTGGTTGCCTTTTATTTCTTTCTCTTGCCTGACTGCACTGGCTAGAACCTCTGGTATCACACTGAATTGAAAAGGGCAGATGCTCTTGCCTTGTTCCCAAACTTAGGAGGAAAGCACTCAGTCTTTTACTATTAAACATTTTGTTGGCTGCTGGTTTTTCATGGATGACCTTTTGTCCTTTTTATCATAAATGGATATTGGATCTTGTCGAAAATTTATCTGTACCTACTGAAATGATAATGTGGTTTCATCCTTTAGTCTTTTAATATAGTATATACTATTATTTGATTCTTAGATGCTCAAATAGTTTTGCATTCCCAGGGCAAATCCCAATTGGCTATAGTGTAGAATATATATAAGTTGCTGCATTTGGGGCTTTAATATATTTTTGAAAAATTTTGGAACACTTGGGTGGCTCAGTTGGTTAAGTGGCTGCCTTCGGCCCAGGTCATGATCTCAGGGTTCTGGGATCAAGTCCCACATTGGGATCCTTGCTCAGTGGGGAGCCTACTTCTCTCTCTGCTTCTGTCTGCCTGCTTGTGTACACGCACTTTCTCTCTCTGACAAATAAATAAACTCTTTAAAAAAAAATTTTGTGTCTATATTCTTGAAGGATATTGGTCTATAGGTTTCTGTTTGGCTTTGTTATCTGTATGAGACTATCGTCAAAGGATAAGTTGGGAAGTATTCATTTCCTTCTCTTCTATTTTCTGAAAACATCATGAAGTGTCTGTCTTATTTCTTCTTTAAATATTTGATGAAAATTTGCCAGGGAAGCTATCTGGGTCTGGGCTTTCCCATGTGAGAAGATATTAAATGAACATTTCTATTTACTTATTTATTAAAGGTATACTCAGGGCGCCTGGGTGGTTCAGTTGTTAAGCATCTGCCTTTGGCTCCCGTCATGATCCCAGCTTCCTGAGATCAAGCCCTGCATTTGGCTCCCTGCTCAGCGGAAGCCTGCTTTTCCCTCTCCCACTCCCCTTGTTTGTGTTCCCTCTCTCGCTCTCTCTGCCAAATAAATTAAAAAAATTTTTTTCCAAAAAACTTAAAAGAAAAAACATATACTCAGATTTTCTATTTCTTCTTGAGTCAGTTTTGGTAATTTGTGACTTTTTAGGAATCTGTCCACTTTAGTTAAGTTGCTGAATTTGTTGAAATGATGTCATTCTAATATTTTCCTATTATCTTTTTAATTTCTGAGAGGTCAGTAGTAATGTTCCCTCTTTCATTCCTAATTTTCATGAACTGTACCTTCTCTTTTAGTACTAGTTTGTCCAGCTAACAGTCTATCAATTTCATCTACCTTTTCAAAGAACCAATTTTGGTTTCACTGATTTTTCTCTACCATTTTTCTAATTTCGATTTCATTACTTTTCACTCCAATCTTTATTATTTCCTTCCTCCTGTGTGCTTTCAGTTTAGTTTTCTTTTTCTTGATTTTAAGACACAGGCTTATATTTATGATTGAAGATATTTCCTTTTCTCTCATATAGGTATTAAAAGATACAAATTCCTAAGTAAGCACTGCTTTAGTTGCATCCCGTACATTTGGATATGCTTTATTCTTACTTTATTCCGATCAAAATGCTACATGATTTCCCTTTTAATTTCTTCTCTGACCTAAGGGCTACTTAGAAATATATTAATTAGTTGGGTATTTAGAAATGTTTTTGGATTCCTCAAGTTTTCTTCTGTTATTGATTGCTAATTTAACTTCATTATGGTTGGAGAATATACTTTGTAAGACTTCAATCATTTTAAATTTAAATTTAAGATTTGTTTTATGGCTTCCATATGTGCTCAAAGAGAATGTGTATTCACTTGTTGTGTAGGACGTTCTACAGTTGTTGGTTAATTATAATTTTTTTAAAAATGTCAATAAAAATGTACTACTGATTCATGCTATCATGAATGAACCTCCAAACCTTGCTGAAAAAAGAAGCCACACATAAGAGATCCCATGTTGTATGATTCCATTTATATGACATGTTCAGAAAAGATAAATTTATAAAGACTGAAAGCAGATTAGTGATTGCCTGGGGCTGGGAATGGGAATGGGATTTGATATAGGATCTTACTGAAAGGATGAAATTACTCTATGGTGATGATTGCACTATTTGGTAAAGTTATGAAAAATTATTAAATTTCATGCTTAAAATAGGTGAATTTTATGATATGTAAAGATAAACTTTTAACATGGATATTTATATATCAATATAAGTAATGCAATAAAAAACTCATTGGTCACATAAGTATCCATGACATTAAGCCCTTACTTTAAAAATTAATAATAAAAATTAGTAATTAATAAATTAATAATACCTGGTGTGTCAGTCAGCTAATGTCCAACTCTCGATTTCAGCTCAGGTTACGATCTCAGGGTTGTGAGACTGAGCCCTATGTTGGGGTCTAGGCTCAGCATCAAATTTGCTTAAGATTCTCTCTCTCTCTCTTTCCCTCTCCCTCTACTCTTCCCTGTCACTCATGTTCTCCTTCTTTCTAATAAATAAATTTTAAAAATCTTTAAAAATAAAAAATAAATCTTTTAAAATAAAAAAAATAATAATACATTAATAATAAAATTTGTTCCCCTTTTTCCACTGTAATGTCCTAAAATACTAAAACTGTATTTGGGTAACTGAACAGCTCTAAGGATAAAGGCAAGTTCATTACAATAGAATTCTAGCTCCTAGATGTCAAAGATATAAAAGGATTTTTAATTTGACAGATCACAAGTAGACAGAGAAGCAGGCAGAGAGAGACAGACAGAGAGAGAGGAGGAAGCAGGCTCCCCACTGAGCAGAGAGCCCGATGCGGGGCTTGATCCCAGCACCCTGAGATCATGACCTGAGCTGAAGACAAAGGCCTTAACCCACTGAGCCACCCAGGCGCCCCTCAAAAAACTTTTTTAAAGATTTTATTTATTTGAGAGAGACAGAAAGCAAGGGCATGAGTGGGGGGAGGGGCAGAGGGAGTGAGAGAGGCAGACTCCCTGCTGAGTAGGGACCTGATGCAGGGCTTGATCCCAGGACCCCAAGATCATGACCTGAGCCAAAGGCAGATGCTTAACCGACTAAGCCACCCAGGGGCCCCTAAAAAAAGGATTTTTTAAATGACCATTGGCAACTCCTGATAAAATAAATGACTTCGGGCAACAATGATAAGTGGATGCTAGAACATTAGCAAAAGGCTGTGTCATACATGGCTAATCATGAAAATTAGGATTACTAGACATTATGTACCCCCAAATACCATGAACAGGAAATATAAAGCATCCACTACTAAGTAATCTTGCCAAAAGTTAAACCTGAATCTAACTAAGCTTTTATTTTATTTTATTTTTTTATTTTTTTTAATCTTTTTTAAATTTTTTTTTTATTTAAGCTTTTTTATTTAAACATATAATGTAACCCCCACCCTCTCCCAACCCCTCTCCCTCCCACCCCCCTCAGTTTGTTTTATGACATTAAGGGTCTCTTTTGGTTTGTCTCCCTCCCGATCCCATCTTGTTTCATTTTTTCTTTTCCTTCCACCTTAACCCCCACCCCCGTTGCATCTCCACTTCCTCATATCAGGGAGATCATGTGGTAGTTGTCTTTCTCCAGTTGACTTATTTTGCTAAGCATAATACGCTCTAGTTCCATCCATGTCGTCGCAAATGGTAAGATTTCATTTCTTTTGATGGCTGCATAGTATTCCATTGTATATATATACCACCTCTTCTTTATCCATTCATTTGTTGATGGACATCTAGGTTCTTTCCATAGCTTGGCTATTGTGGACATTGCTGCTATAAACATTCGGGTACACGTGCCCCTTCGGATCACTATGTTTGTATCTTTAGGGTAAATACCCAGTAGTGCGATTACTGGGTCATAAGGTAGCTCTATTTTCAATTTTTTGAGGAACCTCCATGCTGTTTTCCAGAGTGGTTGCACCAGTTTGCATTCCCACCAACAGTGTAGGAGGGTTCCCCTTTCTCCACATCCTCTAACTTTAAGCTTTTAGACTTAACTTTCCACTTACAGGAAACTGGGGCTGGAGGAACAAGTTAAACAAAAAAAACAGGAAAAAAAATCAGGTAAACTGAGGATGTAACACACTATGCAGGCCAAGTGTTCAGGTTTCTTTAACAACAAAAGAATAATAAGGGGATGGGGGACTATTCTAGATGAAGACAGACTTAAGAGATACAATAGTGAAATACCATTTAAGAACCTCATTTGGACAAGAATTAAAAGAATCCAACAGTCTGAAGCATTTATAATTACAAATGCTTCAGACATCTGAAAATGAAATTACTGATAATTTTGCTCTACTGATACTGGTACTATAGTAACCAAAGAAAAACGCTGTATTTTTAGACATATATACAGCAGTAATTACAGGTGAGCATCAGAGAAACACAAATCAAAACCATGATGAGATACCACCTCACACCTGTCAGAATGGTTAAAAATGACATAAGAAAGAGCAAGCACAGGTGAGGATATGAAGAAAGGGGAACCCTCCTGCACTGTTTGTGGGAATGCAACCTGGTATAGCCATTCTGGAATACACTATCAAGGTTCCTCAAAAAGTGAAAAATAGAACTACCCTACAATCCAGCAACTACATTACTAGGTATTTAACCAAAGGATACAAAAATATAGATTCAAAGAGGTACATACATGCTGATGTTTATAGCAGCATTAACAACAACAGTCAAACTATGGCGAGGGCCCAAATGTCCATCAACAGATGAATGGATAAAGAAGATGGGGTATATATATACAATGGAATATTAATTGGCTATTAAAAAAAAACAGAAATCTTGTCATTTGCAATGATGTGGATGGAGCTAGAGTGTATTATGCTAAGTGAAATAAGTCAGTCAAAGAAAGACAAATACCATATTAACTCACTAATACATGGAATTTAAGAAAGCAGATGAACCAGGGTGCCTGGGTGGCTCAGCCAGTTAAGCATCCGATTCTTGATTTCGGCTCAGGTCATGATCTCTGGGTTGTGAGACTGAGCCTGTGTGGGGCTCTGTGCTGGGCATGGAGCCTGTTTAAGATTCTCTCCATATCTGCCTGTGCCCCTCTCCCACTCCTCCCCTCTTCCCCCTACTCCCCCCCCCAAAAACAGATGCACATATGGGAAGACAAAAAAGAAAAAAAAGAGAGAGGGAAACACATTCATAAGAGACTCTGAACAACAGAGAGCAAACAGGGATGCCTGGATGGCTCAGTCAGTTAAGCTGCTGCCTTTGGCCCAGGTCTTGATCCCAGGGTTCTGTGATCGAGTCCCACATTGAGCTCCTTGCTCAGAGGGGAACCTACTTCTCTCTCTGCCTCTGCCTACAACTATGCCTGCTTGTGCTCTCTCCCTCTCTCTCTCTGACAAATAAATAAATAAATAAAATCTTAAAAATAAAAAAAACAATAGAGAGCAAACTGAGGGTTGATGGAATGTGGGGGATGGGCTTGATGGGTGATGGTTATTAAAGAGGGTACTTGTGATGAGCACTGGGTATTGTATGTAAGTCATGAATCACTGAATTCTATTGCAGAAACCATTATTGCACTGCATGCTAACGAACTAAAATTAACAAAAAAAAGTAATTAGAATTGAAATGACATGGCATCAGGGATCTGCTTCATTACAGTAACTACAGCACAAAAGAAGCTAAAATTCAGTTGATGAGGCTGGGAAATCCTCATGCATATTTGATCTGGATGTTCAGTTTTGGTCTTACTCTTTAGCTTTGAGTATGTTTGAAACTTTCACAATAAGTTTTCTCCATAACAAAATAAAATTGAGTTGTGAGAGTTGACTACAATTGGCACTCAACTTTTTGGAACAGAGAAGATAATTTCCCACAGAAATAAAAAGTATGTGTACGGCCCCAGATAGAATAGAATGACTTACTTTCTGGCAATCTCTTTGAAAGTAGATTGAAATAATTCTTCCATAACATGTTGCTGTTCCCGACAAAGAATTTCTGTCATCAACTGCAACAATACAGGACTTTGAGATAATTCCAATGCATCTAGAAACTAGAAAAAAAATTTTTTTCTTGGGTCTTTATCTTTGTTCTTACAAGTACTAATAAAAAATAGAAAATTAAAACTACGTTTCACAGAGAAGTAACAAATGCTAACACTTTTGCCATCTCTGCAGCTACAATGAATGCCTGGCATATAATAATGTTTGCTAAATATTTGAGTTTTGATTCTTTTAAGGTTTTGCAGATGTTTTTCCTTCTTACAGCAGTCAGGATATTCTGAAAGATCTGATTCCAGGTTCTGTAATTCTACAACGATGCGCCTTCACTGAGGTCTTTGTCTTCACCATTCCAGGTACTCTAGAGGCTTTTTTATTTTGCACACGTCTTTTCCACACCATCTTCATTGAAAGCCGCTGTTCTAGGCTGTTCATCTAATGTTCTCTACTCTCTCATTCTCCACCTCGATGTCTGTCTGTTCTACTTTCTAGGAAATATCCTCAATTTTATCCTCAGTTTTGTGATTTTTTAAAAAATTTTGCTTTTATGTATTTGATTTCCAAAAGAAGTTATTTGTTCTACTTCATGGACACAATACGTCCTCTCATCTCTGAAGCTACTGTTACAGTTTCTTTGATGTTCTCATCTCCCATCTCCCTTCATTGACTCAGTTCCCTCTGAGCTCCTTTTTCATGTTGATTTACATATTTTTAGGTTGGAAGCTTCCTTCAAATGTTCGGTGTCTGTACTAATATTTACTTTAGCACATTTACATTAAGAGAAACTACCAAAGATCTATGTAGAATCTTTGTGGACGCTATAACCATCAAGTAACAGACTGCTTGGGAACAGGATACTTAGACGGCACCTGCATGATGGTGTCACCCCATCAATGACCTGCTGATTGCGGGAATGTACCATTCTAGAAAGGTGACTGGCAAACTAGAGGCAGCATGTACCCTGAACACTGAGAGGGGCACCACCAAGCTCTTTCCCCTGGAACTACACACAGTATCTCAGCATCAAGGCACCACAGCTTTGAACTATTGTCTGTGAACATCTTGTTTTATCTCAATCATCCTGTGCACCTGTTAGCAAGATGTGTCCTTTGGTATCAAAAGGGCCTAAGAGAAGATATTTTTTGGGTCTGGGAATGCTCAAAAAATTCCTGCACAAATTAACAGTAATTGCTTCTTTGCTTTATGTCATTTTGGCTTAAAAAGTTCTCACAGAGGGCACCTGGGTGGCTCAGTGGGTTGTGCCTCTGCCTTTGGCTCAGGTTATGATCTCGGGGTCCTGGGATTGAGTCCCGTATCAGACTCTCTGCTTGATGGGGAGCCTGCTTCCTCCTCTCTCTCTCTGCCTGCCTCTGCCTACTTGTGATCTCTGTCAAATAAATAAATAAAATCTTTTTTTTTTTTTTTGTCAGAGAGAGAGAGAGTAGGAGCGAGCACAGGCAGAGGCAGAGGGAGAAGCAGGCTCCCTGCCGAGCAAGGAGCCCGATGTGGGACTCGATCCCAGGACACTGGGATCATGACCTGAGCTGAAGGCAGCCGCTTAACCAACTGAGCCACCCAGGCGTCCCAAATAAATAAAATCTTAAAAAAAAAAAAAAAAAGTTCTCACAGAAATTTTCCACTTTTTGGATAGCAGGGAAAACCTGTATGTAGTTGTTTTAAATAACAACAATCTAGTATTGCAGAGAAGAAACAAATAATCTATCACCTTGTTTAAGCCACTGATATTTTAGATACCTTCATCTGTATATTAAATAACATAGGTGATAATCACTAGGTATTTCTCAAATAACCACTTCTATTTCTTAGCTCTTTTGGCATTAATTTTCAAAATTTATACATTATTCATAGAATATTTTACAAGATTTTTCTGTATAAAAGATTTCAATTTAAAATGTGAGCAAATGAATTCCGAAGGATTTAGATATGCATCTGCCTCCACAGCTACCCAGCTTTCAAAATGAATTGAACTGAATTCTTAAAGTTACAATATTATCTCTGAATCTGAATATTTCACTTACTTCTTTTCATCAAGAAATGTTAACAGAAAAACAATCTTTTAATTTCACTTGGTGCTACTAAAAACTAACCTTTTTCATGCAGTCTACATAATTATTGTACCGCAGAGTTCCTGGGGGAAATTCTTCAGACTTCATAGGGAAATTAGAAACGATAAGGTTTTCAAGAACATGCTTAAGGTCCTCAAGACTATCTCCAGTAAGACTGGTGAAGAATGGAAGAAGAATTATAGCCTGACCCTGTGGGAGCAATGCAGACATATGAAATTGTACTAGTCAGGGCTTACGTATCCTACAGAATAAATAAAATTACTGCTTTCTTAAGGCTTTTCAAATAAGGCATGTGTGGATTCAATGAATGACTTTAGAATACCTTCTAGATTACACTAAAAACCAACCTGAACACAATACTCTTATCTTGGCTTCTACTCTAGAGGCTAGTGGGCCAACTCAGGGCTATATATGTGTAATTAAATAAGACACTGTATGATGATGCTGTGTGATTTCTTTTTCTACAAATATAGACTCTAATAGAGATATGCTGCATAAGTTTGGTGTGGAAAGAGCATATTGAACAAGCTATGGGATAATTTATAAATATTTCTCACAGAACTAATTCAGAACTTCATAACGAGCGTAAAAGAACTAGGTGATATTTCCTATCTCCCTTGCATGGCAAAAAAGTTCCCTGGCTCCCTCATACAGAGGAATGAGAAATGTGATTAACCACAAAACAGAAAATTCCAAAGAAATATCCTTATGGTCTACTAAAAAGACATCTTTCATTAAAGCCACATTTTATTAGAGCATAAAATCTGACTATTATAGAACTTTAAAACTGTAATATTAAGTTCTTGACTCTAAAAGTTACCAAGATATTAAAAATTACCAAGATATGTTTATTAATAGAAAAATGATTGAGTATTGGTTTAAATTCTGTCATTCACTAATACAGCAATTCTCAAAAAAGCCAATTTGAACTACACATGTGAAAAGACAAATATTAATTCTTTTAAGTATGGGAAACTCATTGTGATTATATTTATCAATTGGAGAAACAAAAAGTATGCACAGATCAAATAACATGATGCCAGAGGTCTCCTTCAAGGGTAGGAGTGGCTGCATAGTTGAAAAAGAAATGCCCATAGACAGATGGCTATTGAGGCTGAGTGATAGGTACACAGGGGTTACTCTCTACTTTTGAATATATTTGAAATTTTCCATAATAAAAAACATCACAAATATGTAAAATTATAAAATGGGAAAATAATGGAGAATGTAACCTGAAAAAAAAATCTTGTGCATCACTTACCTTTAAATGTAAACCCAACTTCGAATCAGCAAGTAGACTAGCATATGTTGTAAAGACTTCGGGGAAGGCACTGTGATTTGTATTAAAGGATACAGATGAATCAATCTAAAGGAGGGGAAATAAAACATGATACATTTCTATATTATCCCTCTAATTTCCATTAACATATTTTCCAAGTTTTTTAATTTCAGAAATAATCTACAAATTTGTTCCTTGGCTTCAACGGTATTTTAACAATTCTTGTTCTGAAATATTTTAAATCTATCTGGTAAGACAATGCATGTAAAGACACTAACAAGGTAAAGTACAGGAAGGGATAATGAGTATAAATGATAATAATGGAAAAAGTATAAAATGTAAGATAATCACAGGAACTGTCCAGTGAAAATATTTTTACATATCAAACCAATGAACTTCTTAAGAAATCTCCATCATATTTTTAAAGATAAAACTTACAGAGTCCAAAACTTTTTTAAGGTTTCCCAAGATACCTGCAAAACTTTGGCCAGTAAGGTCAGCACTGCTGTTTTACTTTCAGGAGTAGAATCTTTGGCCCACCAGGAGTCCCATTTCTTCCAGTTGTGCAGAATTGTACTTGCAAGTTTCTGTCCTTGGCATTTCTGGCTGGCTCGATCCCTGAAGGTCTGATCTAACATACCATTCAAAACGGTGCTCACCTGAAATAAATAAGTGTGTGGTACTTGAAGAAAAATCCTCAATAGTAAGACTGGTGGATACATAACAAAATCTACTTTTAGATCAAAGTTATTCTTGGAAAATAAAGGTGCTATTTCTGTAATAGCTATTTATTTCATAACTCCTCATATTTGAGAAGAACTTATTATGTAAAATTTCCCACAAAAGCATAAGGTGCAGTCTCCTCTATGAAATCATATTCATCCTATCGCTTCTTTTCTTTGTTGGGAGCATTCTCGATGAGAGGAAGAATTAACTCTCCTCTGTTGCACATGCACATGCACAGAAGCATACAAACATGCTTGAACACACATATTTTCTGTCCCACCACCTTTCCAATAGTTGACATCCTAATTTTGGTTAGATTAATATTCAATATTCTTAGCATTATGACAATGCAATCATTTTTACACAACATTCTGATCTCCCTGAAATATTAACTTGCCTGCTTTCTTTGTTGTTTTCAATGTGCTTATCATTATTTGCCATCACACACTCCTTAATTAATGAAATTGCCTCAAGACATCTAAAGCCATCAGAAAGTCTATCAGCTCCACCTCAGTGGCAACATAGCTCCCACTCTAGAATGTCTTTGATCAAGCCCTCTGGGTGTCACTTCAGTACCCTCCAGGAGACTGGTCCCTTTCTCTGTGTTTGAGCTAACTTCCCAGATCCAATATCTTCCTCTTTCTTGGCTGACTGATGAGAGTGCATAGGAGATAAGATTCCTTTAGATCTGGCACATCTGAAACACCTGCATTCATCTCTCATGCATTCATCTCTCACACATGACTGATAGTCTGGCCAGATCCAGAACTCCAGGTTGGAATCTTCTTTGCTGAAATGTGAAAGGAATTTGGCTTATAATCTTCTAGTGTCCACTCTGCAGTAGCAAAGACAAATGGCATCTGATTTCTTGATCCTTTAAATGTAATCATGTTGTCTCTTGCAGAAACTTTTTAGAATCTTTTCTCATGGCGAAGCCCCTAGGGTTCTGAATTTTCCAGAAATTTGTTCCATGTGAGGCTGCTTTCATACACTGTGCTTGATATTCAATGTCTCTTTTCCATCTGGAAGCTCCAGGCCTTTATTTCTGGAACATTGTTTTGAGGGCCTGTCTTTAGCCTGGGGCAGAGGTCCTGGTGATGGAACCTATCAGTGGATCCCAAGTTTCATCATGTTTTCTCTACTACTTTCTGTTTTGCCTTTTTACTTTATTCTCTGTGAATGCTCCTAAATTTTATCTTCCAAATCCATTTCATTTTCAATTTCTGATGCTTATGCTTAATTCCCAAATGTTCCTTTCTTTCAGTGTTCTTTTCGGTAGCAATTCTTATTTTGGCAATAAGCTGCTTTCTTTCATCTCTCTGAGGATCTTTTCTCTTTACAATTCCATCTCACTGAATAGTCTCTGTGTCAAATGGCTTTTTAGCCAATGGCATTTAGCCATTAGTCAGAGATTCTAAAAGGGCCTAACCCTTTTAGAATCCATTTCTTGATGCCTGGTGCTCCCTGGCTATTGGCACATACTGAGGAACTGACTATAAGTACTATGCATTGGCCAAGGCTCACTGGCAATATGCATCAGTGTAGGATGGTGGGGCAATGATGACACTTAATCTTTATTTTCTCTTAGATTTGTCAAAATATTATCCTGGCTGAGGGTATATACCTAACTGACCATATTCTGGGAGGCAAACTGTGGGAAGAGAGCTAAGAGCCTCAAAGTTCAGAATTCAGGGAGGCTTTCACTTAACTTCCTTGTTTCAAAAAGGTATTCCTACACCAAAGATATACAAAGGATCATGAAAGACCATTATGAACAATTATTCATCAACAAATTGGACAACCTAGAAAAAAATGGATAAATTCCTAGAAACATGCAACTTACCAGGATTGAATCTCAAAGAAATAATCTGAACAGACCAATTAATAGTAAGGAGGTTGAACCAGTAATCAAAAACCTCTCAACAAACAAAAGTCCAGGACCAGATGGCTTCACTGGTGAATTCTACCAAACATTTAAGGAAGAACGAAGATCAATACTCAAATTCTTCTAAAAAAAACTAGGAAACAAGTGGATGCTTCCATACTCATTCCATGAGACCAGCATTACCCTGATACCAAAACCACACAAGGAAACACAAGAGAAGAAAATTACAGGAAAATATCCCTGATGAACACAGATGCAAAACTCCTCAACAAAGTATCAGGAAATCAAATTCAACAATATGCTAAAAGGATCATAGACCATGATCAAGTGGGGTTTATTTTAGGGATAACAGGATGGTTCAACATCTGCAAATCAATTAGCGTGATATACCACATTAACAAAATAAATGATAAAAATCATAGGGTCATCTTAATAGATGTAGAAAAAACATCTGATAAAATTCAACAACCATTCATGATAAAAACTTGACAAATTGGGTACAGAGGCAACATACTTCAACATAATAAAAGCCACATATGGCAAAAGCACAGTTGACATCATACTTGATAGTGAGAAACGGAGAGCTTTTCTCTTACAATCAGGAACAAGAAAAGGATGTCTAGTCTTACCACTTTTATTCACCACTTTTATTCACTTTTTTTACTGGAGGTCCTAGTCATAGCAATCAGAGAAGAAAAAGAAAAACAGAAGGGAAGAAGTAACACTGTCTGTCTGCAGATGGCATGATATTAAATATAGGAAACCCTGAAGACTCCACCAAAAAAAAAACTATTAAAACTAACCAATAAATTCAATAAAGTTGCAGGACACAAAATCAATTCATAAAAATCTGCTGCATTTCTATATACTAATAACCAACTATCAGAAAGTGAAATTAAGAAAACAACCCCATTTACAATTGCATCAAAAAGAATAAAACACCTAGGAATAAATTTAACCAAGGAGGTTAAAAACCTGTATGATGAAAACTAGAAGACGCTGATGAAAAAAACTAAACATGCAAATAAATGGAAGGATATTCTGTGCTCATGGAATAGAATTGTTAATATTGCTAAAATGTTAGTATTATCCAATACAACCCCTATCAATCCTAAACAATCCTAACAAGCAATCCTAAAATTTGTTATGGAACCACAAAAGACCCTGAATAACCAAAGCAATCTTGAGAGAGAACAACAAAGCTGGAGGCATTATGCTTCCTGATTTCATGCTATATTATGTCAAGGTAATCAAAACAGTACAGTATTGGGATAAAAACAGACACATAGATCAGTGGAACAGAATAGAGAATACAGAAATAAACACAAGCAAGGAGCCAAGAATATATAACGATGAGGAAAAAAAAAGCCAAGAACATACAATGGAGAAAAGATAGTCTCTTCAATAAATGGTATTGGGAAAACTGGATAGCTACATGCAAAAGAATGAAAGTTAACACCTATTTCACACCATACACAGAAATCAACTCAAAATCTATTAAAGACTTGAACTTAAGACCTGAAGCCATAAAATTCCTTAAGGATAAGCTCCTTGACATTGGTCTTAGCAATGATTTTTTTTTTTTTTTTTGGATTTCACACCAAAAGCAAAGGCAACAGTAGTAATAAACAAGGAGAACTACATCAAACTAAAAAGCTTCTGTACAGCAAAAGAAATCACCAAAAAAATGAAAAGGCAAACTATAAAATGGCAGAAAATATCTGTAAATCATGTATGTGATAAGGGGTTAATATTCAAAATATATTAAGGACTCATACAACTCAAGAGCAAAAAAAAAAAGACAAAAAAATCTAATTTAAAAATGGGCAGTGGTATTGAATAGACATTTTTCCAAAGAAGACAGCAAAAAGGTAAATGAAAAGGTATTCAACATCACTAATCACCAGGAAAATGCAGATCAAAACCATAGTGAGATATTCTCTCATACCTGTAAGAAGGACCAGCACCAAAAAGACAAAGGATGTGAAGAAAAGGGAACTCTTATGCACTACTGATGGGAATGCAAGCTGTTGCAACCACTATGAAATACAGTGTGGCAGTCCTCCCAAAAGTTAAAATCAGAAGTACTATTTGGTTTGGCAATTCCACTTCAGGGTATTAAAATGAAGAAAAGGAGATCACTATCTAAAAAATATATCTGCACCCCCCCATGTTCATTGCAACATGATACATAATAGCCAAAGACATGGAAACAATCTAAGTGTCCATCAACAGATGAATGAATAAAGAAGATGTGGTATATACATATACAATGAAATATTATTCAGCCATTATACAGAATATTCTGCCAATTGTCACAAAAGATTTGATCCTGACATTATGCTAAGTGAAATGGGTCCTACAGAGAAAGATAAATACTGTGTATCATTTATACACAGACCCTAAAAAAACAAACTCATAGAGAACAGACTGGTGCTTGCTAGAGGTAAGGGTTGGGAAGTTGGGCAATATGAATGAAAGTGGTCAAAGGTACAACCTCCCATTGTAAGATAATTAAGTTCTGGAGATATAATACACAGCATGGTGACTAAAGTTATGCATCATGTATCTGAAAAGTATTGACATGCTTAAAAGTTCTCATTGCATGGAAAAATCTTTATCTGTATAAGGTGATGAACACTAAACTTATCACAGGAATCATTCTGCATGATTCTCAAATTTGATTAAATCAAATCAGCATGTTGTATACCTAAAACTTATAAAATGTTGTATGCCAATTACATCTCCATAAACTTGGAAAAAATAAAAAGAAGAATACTCATTCATCTGAATGGTTATAAAATAAACAAAATCAGTAGTTTTCTGATATACCATATCCTTGTAAAGACAATATAAAGTGGGGAAGCCTGGGTGGCTCGGTCATTTAAGTGTCTGACTGGTTCATGAGACTGAGCCCTGTGTCAGGCTCCATGCTCAGCTAGGGAGCCTGTTTCTTTCGCTCTCTCTCCAACCCCTTTTGGCCTTTCACACTCGTTTTCTCTCTCTCTGAAATAAATCTTAAAAAAAAAAAGAAAAAGAAAAAGGAAATAGGGGCGCCTAGGTGGCTCCTCTGCCTTTGGCTCAGGTCATGATCCCAGGGTCCTGGGATAGAGCCTCGTATTGGGCTCTCTGCTTGGCAGGAAGCCTGCTTCCCACCCCCACCCCCCGCCTGCCTCCCTGACTACTTGTGATCTCTGTCAAATAAATAAATAGGTAAAATCTTTTAAAAATCTAAAATTTTTTAGAAATTAAAAAAAAAAGATTTTAAAATCTAAAAAAAAAAGAAAAAGAAAATATAAAGGGAAAGTATTCCATTTACATTTACAACTCAATAGTATCCAGTATCTAGAAATGTTCTTAAGAAATGTGCAGTAACTAGATGAATAAAATGATAGCATTCTACATAACAGTATGACAAAAAAGATTTTCTAAGGTACCTTAGAAAAAGTAGGCTTATGTTTTAAAAAGGTCACTTTGGTTTTTAAATTTACTCTATACATGGTGTATTTATTATCACTTAAATCCTTACTATATTGTGGAAAGGGTCGTCAGGAACCTGACAAAATGATTCTAAATTTTAGTTTCAAGAATATGCAAGTGTGCTTTTTGCATTATTTATATTTGTTAAAAAAAGAACCTATAAAAGTAACAGAAGAAAAGATGGGCAGATTTTAAAGATAATACTGGGGTAGAGAAGGCCTTTCTAAGTACGACATGAAAGACGGGAATGACAGAAAAGAAGATTAATAAATTTAATTATAATAAATACTTCTGTATTGAATAAATACTCCAAGTGAGATTGAAAGACAAATACCCAATAGGATAAAGTATTTTCTGCATACATGACAAATGTCTACTACCCTTAATATACAAAAATCTCTTAAAAATTAGTAAGAAGTTTCACCCCAACAAAAAAATGGGCAAATAAAAAAATACAGCACACACCAGAAACATCTTTGCTGTTCAAAAATACTAGCGAGAGACTAAGGTCAGAAGAGTGGGAGAACTGATATTAAACTTGAGAGATCAAAGTATAAAACAATTTCCATTTGTGGAATATTTTTTATATGGTATAAAGTATTTCAAACTTTATGTGATTGCTCAAAGAAATACTGGTGTTATATACAGAACACGACTTTAATCTTGACTACAGGTCTTTCAACTAAAAAAAAAAAGTATCCTACACTCAACTCTACCTAGAGTGCCCCCATGCAGATACTTATCCCTTCCAGAGATTTGGCTGCCCACAGTGTCCTCAAGTGCAGTAGGATCAGTCCCTTGACAACAAGGCAAGGCCAGGAAACCTGGCATCTAACATTCACACAGTCCTCCTCTTTTCAGCCTCTCCTTTGCATCCTGCTCCCAGTATTCTGGAGGCCCAGGGCTCCATCACCAGACCCCAGAAAGGCTGGGTTCTGCAGCACAAATCAGCTGCCCGTCACCCCACCACTACGTTACACTGTAGTTTTCTTGGACTTTGAAGTCTGTTACAACTTGTCATTTTGGTTTCTAGCTTCCAAAATGCTGTCACTCTTGTCTTTCCTCCTTTAATGCGTCCCTTAACATTGTGCTTTAAAAACAAAACAAAAAGACCCATTTCTCTCACTTTAGAGGGAACTGAGGAGAAAGCAGAGGTAAATATGTATAATTTTTATCTATTACCTTAATCAGAAGTCTGAACAGCTTCAGAAATCATAATGTCCTATTTCCTTGGTGTCATGGATCTACTAAAAGTTCATTTCTAACTTTAAATACAAATACCTAGTACAACCTGCCACAAGATACTCCCCTACAGCAAGCACTGTTTGGAAAAAAAGTTTAACTCTAAAATGGTCATTCCTAGTAGTTCCCAGCTCCTGTCTACAGACTGGTTTAAATTCCAAAATTTTACCAGTTTAGCAAACCAAAGTCAACTATATATTAAATACTCCAAGGTTCAATGTGAGGGGGCAAAGTGGGCTACAGCACGCAGGAAATAATG
>ML108914.1:19846-59618 GCA_003697995.1 Taxidea taxus jeffersonii | reverse complement strand
TAGATAACAGGGTGTGGACCTATTCCTATTGATTTTGAGGGGTGTTCTCTGAACCTCCTGGATTTTGATGCTTGTTCCCTTTGCTATATTAGGGAAATTCTCTATGATAATTCTCTCCAATATACCTTCTGCTCCCCTCTCTCTTTCTTCTTCTTCTGGAATCCCAATTATTCTAGTTGTTTCATCTTATGGTATCACTTATCTCTCAAATTCTCCCCTCATGGTCCAGTAGTTGTTTGTCTCTCTTTTGCTCAGCTTCTTTATTCTCTGTCATTTGGTCTTCTATATCACTAATTCTTTCTTCTGCCTCACTTATCCTAGCAATAAGAGCCTCCATTTTTGATTGCACCTCATTAATAGCTTTTTTATTTCAACTTGATTAGATTTTAGTTCTTTTATTTCTCCAGAAAGGGCTTTTATTTCTCCAGACAGGGTTTCTCTAATATCTTCCATGCCTTTTTTGAGCCCGGCTAGAACCTTGAGAATCGTTGTCCTGAATTCTAGATCTGACATATTACCAATGTCTGTATTGATTAGGTCCCTAGCCTTTGGTACTGCCTCCTGTTCTTTTTTTTGTGGTGAGTTTTTCCGCCTTGTCATTTTGTCCAGATAAGAATATATGAAGGAGCAAATGAAATACTAAAGGGGTGGCAAAGACCCCAGGAAAATGTGCTTTAATCAAATCAGAAGAGACCCCAAATCGTGGGGGGGGGAAGAAAGGGGGTAAAAAGATGTTCAGAAATGAGGAAAAAAAATTAGAAAAAGAGAACACAAATAAAGAAAAAATATAAAAAAGAATATATATATTCTTTTATATATAAAAAAGATTTTTTTAATTTTTATATATATAATTTTTATATATATAAATAAAAGAATATATATATGTATATATATTGTGTATATATGTATATATATATGTATATATATATAACATATGTTAGACTGGTTACTAGAACAGGGTCACCCACTTAATTTTGGGAGTATTTTGGTCTTAGAAGAAAATACCTCCCAAAACTTTAAAGAATGAAAAACATATATAAGGTCAAACATCATGAAGGGATGAACTATGATTATAGAGATGAAAAAAAAATTTTTTTTAAATTTCTAACAAAGGAGTTGAAAGGGTAAGTTGGTAGGGGAAATAAAAAAAAAAAAAGAAAGTGGAGAAAACTTGCTTGGGCCGGAGACTAGATCAACCCAGTCCTAGATTTAGGGTGTATTTTGATCTATTAGAAGAAGTTGTACCCCAAATTCTTTAGAAGAAAAAGAACCCTATGTGTATAGAGAATATACACATTCTTTGTATTAAGAATGAATGTACAAAGAACATAATTCTTTGTATAAAGAATAAAGTTAGATACAATAAAGGATAAAATATGCGTATAATAATAAAGGTTCAAAAGAGATTTTTTTAAGAAAGTTATTAAGATAAACTAGTTAAAAATCATTATACGAGGAAAGGGTAAAAGTTTAAAAAATTAGCCGAAGAGAAAAAAATAAAAAAAAATTAATTAACTTTGTAAAACTAAAGATTCAGGGGAGAAAGCCATGAATTCCATGCTTTGCTTTTTCCTTCTCTAGAATTCCGTTGTTCTCTTTGGTAAGTGAACTTGGTCTTGGCTGGATTTCTTGTTGATCTTCTGGGGGAGGGGCCTGTTGTAGTGATTTTCAAGTGTCTCTGCCCCAGGCGGAATTGCACCACCCTTACCAGGGGCAGGGCTAAGTAATCCTCTCTCGTTTGCTTTCGGGAGCTTTTGTTCCCTGCATGCTTTCCGTGGAGTTCCGGAGGATGGGAATGAAAATGGCGGCCTCCCAATATCCGGCCCAGAGGAGTCAAGAGCTAGGGGCCCCACTCCTCAGTGCGCCCTCAGAGAAAAGCGCTTAATCACTCCCGTCTCCCCAGCCCTCAGCCGCACTTGGAGAAAATCGCGCGTAATCACTCCCGTCTCACAGGTCTCCAGCCGCACTCCGAGGTCACCCAGCCTGTGACCAAGCATCTCTGTCTCTGGCACAGAGCCCCACCTGGAGTCTCTGAACCCTGCAGATCCCTGGGCTCTCCCAGGTCGGAGTCTCCCCGGATCTTGTGGGGACCCCACGCACAGAGCCCCAGCCCGTGTCACGGATTACAGTTCTAGGTAACCCCGAGTTGAGAGCTCACACCTTGGCTCTGTCTCCACAGCCGGCTTCCTCGCTCTAATACCTGTGAGCTCTGTGACACTCAGACACGCTCAATCCTTCCGTGACCCCGCAGGACCAGAGTCCACACTGTCCCTGCGAGGTCTTCACCCCAGTTTAGCCTCTGGAGCAATGTCCCTCTGTGGAGCAGACTTTTAAAAGTCCTGATCTTGTGCTCTACTGCTCTGCCACTTGCCTGGAGCCGGCCCCTCCCACCATGGTCTATCTTCCCATCATGTTGGATTCACTTTTCCGCTGGTCCTACCTTTCAGGAAGTGGCCGATTTTCTGTTTCTAGAATTGTTGCTCTTCTTCTCTTCAATCTCCTTTTGGATTCGTAGGTGTTCAGAATGATTTGATAAGCTATCTAGCTGATCTCCTGCTGCCTGATGTCCTCTCAGCCTAATACTACTTTGCCATCTTCTCTACTCGGGGATTTATACCTATTTTTGACATATTAAAAAAACTGCATTTTCTTTGATACAATAAATAATTATGATGACACACAAAACCTTTGAATGGTGATGAAATATTCCAACTATAATTCTGTTCTTATATATAAATCCACCATTAACACAAATCTAGGCTATTAGAATGTTCATTATTAATGACAAAGTGACCTACTTATACAGCTCTCTATGCTGGTGATACCTGCTAATTTCAACTATAGATTCTGGTTATCAAACTTTTGTAATACTAATTTTAAGAAGAATATATTGTTACTTGCTAAGAAAAGAGCACATTATTAATTGCTAAGGTGTATTTAATAAAATGATTTTAGGTCAGATCTTCCCTATTGAAATGTTTCTTTGAAAATATCCAATTGTTAAGAATTTTCATTTGGTAAGCAGATACAGCAGTTAGTTTTGCAATATTCATTTTAATTTTCTATTTTTAATTTTTGGAAATAACCGTTCAACCATTTGTTTGTACAACATAATGCTGTAACAGCACTTGTAATGTCCTATTAATCACTCTATTATAATTATTACAACAGTCCCATTTAGCCAACATTATACCATTTATTTCAGAAACATATCACAAGTTTTAAAGAACCCTGTTCTGCACTTTTACCATACTTGCAAATAGTCACAACACTCTCAAGGTTGGTATAGGGGCAAGTCTGTGTCATAAATCTTAACTGCACATGATAAAGAGCTGTACTATTAACTTTCATAGGCAAATGAATAAAATTTGGTTACATGTGTTACTAAAAGAAGGAAACATGAATTTTAGTGGGTTAATAACATTAAGCCATTATGACAAACACAAAGACCTTGCACTGGACTGCCTTTCTTCAAGATCTATATTCAGAGCTTTGGAAATGATATGGTTTTGGATTCCTCACTGTCAAGTATTTCTGTCCATGCCATGAATTTCTGTCTATTAACAATGGGTAGGGGGACAACTGGGCTAGTATCAAATTCCATCTTGCAGCTTCATGCCTAAGGAGACTTTCATTGGATGATAAAGTCTAATATTCCATAAATGCTTATTTGGATATATGGGGTACAGGAATGGACAAGGGCTAGTTCCTTGGGAAGAGTGGCCATATGTTTTATCTGTGATGCTCAGAATATACCATCTATAATCCATTCTTCTAGAACAAGAAATCCTTTTTTTGGAATAACTAGTTGGCACTTCTATTTCTCAGCCTGAGATAACTATGAAGATGATTTCTCATCTTGAGCTCCTCCTATTTAATGCTGAGAGGTAGAATATCTTCTGAGACTTGTACAATGTAGTTTATTGATTAACTTCATCACTAATTATGTTCTATATATAATTAATAGGACAAGTCACAAGCATATACACTTTTCAAATATATTCCATACGGTTCCAAAAATACATCTACGCTTTTGGCATTTCCCCCTGTTGCTCAGGTAAGGCCATAGGTATTTATTGTATCTTTATTTATTGAATGTAATGCTCTTCACATTTTGATATGTTATTACAGTTAACAGTTATTTTCCTTTCTCTTTCCTTAGGCCTATTACCACCCAATGAAGTATTTCTGTTACTATTAGTACAATTGTAGCATATGGAACATATAAATCATTTCACTTTCCTTTTTAAATTCACTTGTGATGAAGTTTTACTCAGGGGTGAGAAAATGAGATGAAAAATCCTTAGCTCAACAACTGTCAACTCTTAAGCAATTAGTCAATTGGTAAATTCCATAATACATGGAGTTTTGTGTTATTAGAAAAGTGTGCTACCTTGGAGATGTAACTTCACATAAATTTCCTGGTGTCAATACTGTGCATATTGGATTGGAGGGAGCCAGTTGTTTTTCCATTTGACTCCCAGAGACAACCAAGCAGGCAGCCAGCATGAGGTTTTGATAACATATGGGTTAATTAATAAAGTCTAACTAGTCAGTGGAAGTGTTGGATTTAAAGGCATTTAATAAAATTAGACTTTCAAACATTATTTCATGCATTAATTCAAATATGCAAATTGGCACAGCCCAGAGGCCCAGACATGAAAAAAAAAATGAGGGCAGATAGGAATAAGATTAAATTTTGGGAAATATTAATATACTCACAACCTGAGATTTAGAACTGGATTTAGAGTTCTTCAGTCTATTAAAACTCACTGCTATTAGTATATGAAGCCATTAAGGCAGGAAGATTGGCAAAATTTGCAAGCAGGTATATGTTTAAAATTAGAAATTATCATTTTTTTCCCTCAAACATTAAATTTGAATCTTCTGTACAGTTTCTCAGGTGATTGCCGCCAACACTAAAGCATCTTAAATCTTAAAGGATTAAAAATAGCACAGCTTTCTATGACTTGAATTAAGGATTTTGCTCTATAACTGACTTGGTATTTTGGACTCATCATGCTTATACCTACATGTTTCTTTCTGCTGTCTGAGTAGAAACTGTGGAAAGAAAAGGTAAACTTTGGCTCCAAGAACTCAACAGCACTGAAAGCAATCTGAAAACAGAAATTAACAATCATTAGAAGTATTTCTTGCCAGGTACTCTAAAATGTAATATTTTGTGTACTTATGAGACAGCAAGCATTTTTGTACTGTAGTTAGTAAATTAAAACTAAAATGAAACCTATTTCCACCATGTGTAAATGAAAGTTACTATAATTCAACATCAGATATGAGTCAGTTAATTCTATCTCTGTCAGAGCGCTGATATTTCAGAGAACAGCAGATGTTACCCTTTTTACTGCCCCATTAATATACCTCATCAGTTTTTCCACTATTTTCCCTAGGGTAGAGAATAAAGGCATATTTTCCTTTCTGTTCTTTAAGCAAACCTATTTGCTCCCTGAAGCACAAGATTTAATTATCCTTATTGCATTATATTTGCTTGAATAGCTACAGAAGTTATTAATGGGCATAACATTTTCTGATCTTTTTCATGAAATTCAGCTAGATATTTATGGTGATTTAATTACCTCTAGCACATTAATTAGTCTAGCAGTAAGAATTAAGGACTTAGGATTTATAACAAAATTTAATTTATTTCTATTGATTATTATGACATGTGACAGTTTGGATAATGACAGTGTTTAGACATAGAATTCATGTATGTATATATAAGTCTAGAAAGAAGGCTATGGTGTCCTACTATATTACCTAGATGTTTATGGGAATATCAATCAAGAATGAACCCTGGAGCCATACTGGGTGCTAGATCAACCACTAAATAGGTGTGTAACCTTAGGCAAATAGTTTAACTTCTCTGTGTCTCTCAGTTCCATCATTTGTCAAGAGGAAATGATGGTAAGCTCTATGTTATAGAGTTCTTTTTAGGATTAATTAGCTTAATGTCTATAAAGCACTGAGAGCAAATTATGGCAGAACATATGTTTGACATAAGAATTAATCATTGTTGTTATTATTACTGAGAATAAGGAGAGGAGATAGATTTTGAAAAAGAGTGATTGTGTTCAGTCACTTTGACTGCTAGATAGAAATTTTATGGATGGTTTAGATGCACAGGGCTATTATAATTATGGATTTGTATCTGTAGGTATATCAGGATTATAGGGGTTACTACTTTTGGATAACATAAAATTGTAGTTAATATGTTAAGAAATAAAGGGGGAATTTGAGAGAAAATATGAAAAATTAAGGAGAGAGTTGGGACAAACATTGGGCTTTGAAAGAATTTTGTCAGTCAGGAAAGGAGTGAGGAATGTGAAGGATATTGGGTGGAGATAGGGAGAGGGCTGGTAGGAAAAGCTAAAAAAATTATATTACAGAGGGCATGGAAAAAGTGATTTATAGAATTAAATCCAATGAAATACTAACAATAAAAAGAAGCCGGTAGCTCTGAGTATGAAATTTATTAGTATTCCTTGAGTGTAGTTATAGAAGTATTTTGGGAAATTTTGGGGAAAAAAGACACTGACTGCAATAAATTGGGGAAGAAAGGTGAGTTGAAGCAGAGCAAACGTTTTAGAAAACATAAAAAAGTTAGGTGGTCAGGCTAGCTTCAAAACTTGATAAAAGAATGGAAGAGGAACAATAACTACAACCCACGTATAACATGATATTTCATCACTTGATTTTCTTGAAAACTTCAAGTTTTGAGTTTAGTTGGATGTGACTGAGCTGATAGTGGCCCCTGTTGCCTGGGAGAAGCAAAGGCTGAGCCTCCCTGGAGAAACCCATTTTCAGATGTACCTCAAATGATTCACATACTTAACATTCCAGAAAAGGTGAGCCTTATAGGAAATCAGAAAACTCATTAGGAAATAAAGTAATGAGGAAGATTTAGCAGAAGCAACACAAAGAAGGTTAAGAAACACAGTACCGGTGAGATATTGGATTTATCAGACAGGGTATTTAAAACAAGTACTTCTTAAAGAGATGAAAGAAGTAATAAAAGTATGAACAAAGAGAAACAGATTATAAAGAGATTAAGTATTTTGAAACAATAAAATATAAATTCCAGAAATGAAAAACATTTAATTAAAATTAAAAACCCTTAAATTGTTATATTGTGGATATTTAGCCTATCAAAACATGGAGATGTAACTTTTTGTCAAGTATATGTTGTACTTTAAAGTTATATATGCATATGGCATGTATTAGTTTTCCACGCTGTATAACAAATTATTACAAACAACAATGTAAAACAACACCCATTTATGATCTCATGGTTTCTGTGGGTCACAAGTAGGTTCTTGTCTGGAAGCTCCACAGGAAATGAATTTACTTTCAGGTTCACTCAGGTTGTTGCAAAAATCATGTCCTTGTAGTTATGAGACTGAAAGCACTGGCTTTGTGTTGGCTGTTATCAAAGTGCTTTCCTCGATTCCTTGCCCGCAGGCCTCCCAACATAGTCCATTATTTTATCAAGCCAGTCAAGAGAGACTCCAGAGTGAGCCTGCAAGACAGATAAAATCTGTTATAACATAATGTAGTTGTGGAAGTGACATTTCATCATCTTTGCCCTATTCCATTGGTTAGAAACAAATCACAGGCTCCATCTACACTCAAGGGCAGGGGATTATATATGAGCAGGGAATTATATACAAGAGCATAAGTAGCAGGATGCGGGCATTATGGGCAGTCACCTTTGAGTCTGTCTACCATATGGAAAAAATTAAAGCCATATAGTAATATAATATGAAATGCATACAATGGAAGTAAAAGTTTCCCTTCTCCTTTCCTGATCTCTTATTCTTTCCAATAGTATCTACTATAAATAAGAGTTTCTTTTGGATCCTTCCTGAAAATCAAAGACTTTATATTCCCCCAAATAAAAAAATGGCCATTAGTAGATGTTATGGACCGAATTATGTCCTCCTTCCTCAACACCCCAGCCAACACCCAGTGTGACTATATTTAGAGATAGGCCTTTAATTACAGACAAATAAGGTCATAAAGTAGAGCCCTAATCCAATAAGACTGGAGTCTTTTTGAGAAAAGAGATATGCACAAAAGGCCATGTGACGACACAGTGAGAAAGTAACACAGTCTGTAAGCCAAAAGAAGTCAAACTCGATGGCAGCTTGATCTTGAAGTTCTAGTTTCCAGAACTGTGAGAAAATAAATTTCTGTTATTTAAGCCTGCCAGAGTGTGATATTCTACTATGGGTGCCCTAGCAGTCTAATACAGTAGATTATAGTTTTAATGAACTAGAAGATATAGCTGAAGACATTAATTGTAATATGGCAGACAAAAAGATGAAACATGAAAGAAATGTTAAGGAAAAAGGAGAATATGGGGTGCCTATGTGGCTCAGTTGCTTAAGCATCTGCCGTCGGCTCAGGTCTTGAACCCAGGACCTGGGATCAAGTTCCATATTGGGGGGTCCCAGCTCAGCAGGGAGTCTGCTTCTCCCTCTGCCTGCCACTTCCCCTGCTTATGCTCTCTCAATCACCCTCTCTCTGACAAATAAATAAACAAAATCTTTAAAAAAAAAAAGGAGAATACAGTAAGAAATACTAAGAATATTTTATTGGTGTACCAGGTGCGAAGAAAAAGAGTATGACAAGAGGAATGTACCAATAAATAATGGGTAAGAACTCCACAGAACTAATGGAAGTCTGTTAAGAGTTTTTAAGGGTTTGATGTTTTACAGTATTTGCAAGCTAATAAATTAGTTTCCCACAGTTTTATAGAAGTTGCAGAAGCTATAAGTTTCCTGTGTCAGAGAAAGGTAACTTTATTACCCATGGGACAGTATGAGCTCATGCTTGCTTAAGTTCTTCTTGACCTCCAAATCTGACAAGGGTGATACAGAGGGAGGTCTAGAAGGACAGTATGCATAGTGAATTTTCTAACAGCTGAGGAACTCTGAGTTTAGGGAACACAGAATTTTAAAGGGTGACATTAGCAAAACTGCCCAATGTTTGGATAGACACATTGTTTTCATTATGCTGGTCAGGAGATAAATTTGTCCTTTGACCTGAAGGAGGACACCCTTGTATTACAAGGGTGTCTTCTATGCAGATACCCTTAAAAAGAGAATCTAGTACTAAGCCACCAATATCTCTTCACAAAATGTACAGACATGTAACAGAGACTTAGGGAGTATTGTCTCCCAACAAAGTCATTGCCACCCAGAAAGTCCATTGAATTCCAAACTGGAAGAATTTAAAGAAATTCTCACCTAGACATAAATCAAAATGAAACCACAGAATTATCAAAGGCAAAGAGGAATACAGAAACAGCCTGAGGGTAAATACAGTTCAACCTCCAAAGAATGGCAATGGCAAATAGCTGATTTCCCAACAGCGCCAGTGAATAGCAAGCAACAATCAACTAAAATGATTTAAGAAAAAATTGTCAACTGAGAATTGGATAGTCAGTCTCATTCTTCCAAACACAACAACAATAGAACTAAGTTTGCTACCAAGAAAACCTCACTAAATAAATTTTGAAAGGATAATTAGTCAAAGTATTCCAACTAGAAGGCCTAAGATACATGATGATATGATGAGCAAAGAGTGTCAAATATAGTTATATGTCCACACAAATACTGATTCTGAGAACCAATATATTTTTTTTCCCTGCAGGTTAACACAAGCTAGAACAACTCAGATACACAAAAATAACAGTATATAAATCAGGAAAGTGGTAATAAGTAAAATGCTCAAGAGAAGGGTAAATATGTAACTCTGAATGATTTTAGAATTTAATGAGTTTAGAACCATGTTAAAATGCTGTAAATTGTGTAAGACTGATGAATCACAGACCCCTGAAACAAATATGTTAATAAAAAAGAAAAAAAATTCCAAGAAAATTACTAAGAGATCAGAAATAGAGTGCATATCTCACAGAGTAGTAGAAGAAAATAAATGGATTGTAAATGCTACTGTGAACATCCTAATAAGATGTTTGATGTAGTAATACTGGTCTTTAAATTATTGGATAAACTCTGAGTAAAACAAATAGAACAATATTATTTCTCCAGAGAAAGAGCCTACAAATGTCTTTGCTGAAAGTGCTTTGTCCAAGACTGCTAATGCAAAAATAGTTGAAAGAAGATATTTTCTCACGGTGCCTGGGTGCCTTCAACTCTGGCCATAATCCCAGGGTCCTGGAATCTAACCCCATCCATGTCCAGCTCCCTGATCAGCTTCTGCCCCTACCCCTGATTGTGTTCTCAAATAAATAAACAAAATATTTTCTTTAAAAAAGGTATTTTTCTCTAGATTAGTTTTAGTTGTATTGATTATAAGTGATAACTTTGAAAAATGACCATCAAAATAATTGCTTTTTATACTTTTATGTGCCAGTACATATCTACTGTAAGCTTTGTTTCATATTGGGCAAGCTAATTGATCACTTTTGTGGACTACAAGCCAACTTATATAATTTTTCATAGGTTCTCCAATCTATTAATTTACATATTTATTTAAAGCTGCCAAGTTTTTGGATAGAATCAATTATTTCAATGTCTTATAGACTCAACTTCAAATGATACAAACATTTAGGTTTTCCATATCATATAAATTTATATATATTTTTAAAAAAAGTTCTTTTGAACTTTTGAAAATCTATCCAAAAATGATATGAATTAAATTTATCAAAAAGTATAGAAAACAAGTGTTCTGTAATTTTAACCATTTCGACTTGCTTTATCCTAATGATGGGTGTTATAAACTCAATCCGCAAGGAAAGCAGAAAAATAGGAAAAATGTTTTAATAAAGAAAAGATTTATATAAGTCTAATTATTCTGATACCATATAGCAATATACTTTTAAAAAGATGATCAACAGAAGTAGAGAATAAATCAAACATTCACAATTTCAATTGCAGTATTTAAAAATATTTTTTAAATGAATACATAGCAGTGACATCTAATTAATTCATTTCAAACATTGATAGCATTCCTTATGACAGCCTATAATTATATCCTTCATACGTTAGAAATTAGAGACAATGTGTGAGTTATAAATTAAAAATGTAAGAGGACTTTCTTTTTAAAATGGGAAAAATCATAAATGTAGAGAATGGCCTGAATTAAAAATGTAATAGGCTTACCTCTGTGTCTATTTTAATGTGTTCTTTTCAGTACTTGGCATTTTCTGTAATGGTACTCTCCCCAGAGGCTGAACATCTTGACCTTATATGGGTACAGTTGTAAAGATATAACAAGTTAACTTAAAAGAGGTCTAATTATTGACAGAAAGTATTTGCCCTTTATTTTTGATACACACAGGCATCAGAATATTGTGTTAATTATGGAATAGGGATTGCTTCACAGGTTTGATTTACTGGGCAGCAAAACTCTATTCTCTCAAAAATCATGGTAGATGCACGTATTGTATAATTTCATGCAGCTGTATCTCTGACCCATCTCCTGGCTAATCATACATTGAATGGAAAGAGGCTAAAGTGCTGACAGGGGGATCAAGTGGTATCTTCTGGTGATGGGAGAAAATGAGTAGGCACACCAATATGTAATGATATGCCTAGAAGCAATTTTCTGCCATTTTAAAAGTGCAAACTGACGGGCGAAATGTAATCCTTCTGTCCTGATCGGAGGCTCACTGCAATTAATAAAAATTTCAGAAGCAAAGAATGAAACTGTTTGGTTTCTCTATTTGAGAGTTGTTATGGTACTATAAAGTTTAAAAATGGTTTTAACAGAGAAGAAAATTCTGTCCAGATGATCTTTGAAGGTAGTATTTAGAAAATGTCTTTCAGGGGTGCCTGGGTGGCTCAGTGGGTTAAGCCTCTGCCTTCAGCTCCGATCATGATCTCAGGGTCCTCTCAGCCCCACATCAGGCTCTCTGCTCAGCGGGGAGCCTGCTATCCCCACCCCCAGCCCCCCGCCGCCTGTCTCTCTGCCTACTTGTGATCTCTGTCAAATAAATAAATAAAATAAAATAAAAAGTCTTTCAGAGTTCTCTTTAGAGTCTAAGGGATCACTCAGGGTTTTATTTGAACAAATTTCAAGGCTAAACATTTTAATACCCATTGGCTGAAAGACACCTATTTCAAATACATAAAACAGAACTCATCAGTAATTGTCGATTACATTTTCCCTCCTTTATTAATACTATAAAGTTCCTGGAAAAATAATATGTTTCCTTTTTTGTGTCTTTAAGTTTATACAGAATATAGGAATTAATGAAATTCAAGATTTAAAATGAAGAAAAAGAGATAGTATTAGACTGTGTGGTGTCGTGAAACAAAGGGAGCACAGCAGTAGGACAACTTTAACTGGTAACTCTGTCACCACTGCGAAAAATCACACAACCCATTTGTGCATAAGCTTCTTAAAGAATGCACATACTGAAATGAATGATCACTTCTAGGGTGAAATAATTTTTTCTTGTCAATAAATTCCAATAAATTTATTTCACTCTAGAAGAGTTTTTCTGTTGAAGAGCCAAAGTAATGCCATCTTGGGTAAAGCGAGCCATTTTATGCAATTCCCTAAGAAACCGGATTTGGTAATCCATTAGGGAACCGGTTTGGAAATCCTCTGAACCTGGTGACTAATTAAAAGTGCAAGTCAGCAACTGCAGCCGTTGAGTAAACAGCTGGCAAAAATCCCCTAGACAAAGTAGCCAATCCCCGATAGACAGCACAGCTTAAGCAACACCAACACCAATCCTGTAAAAGGTCACCTATACACGTGACTTTTATAGTTTTTGTCTTTAAAAGCAATGCTCAAAGAGGACTGGGCACCCTACTTCCTCCACCCGCTGTGTTGGTGTGTTGGCCGGGACCGTGCCCGGTCAGGCTCTCAATAAAGAAACCTTGCGCTTGCATTCGGCTCCATGTCTTTGTGGTGGTCTCATTGGAGGTTTCGCAACCCTGGCACATCACTGTAATTTAAAAAAATGCCAAGGTATAAAATTAGGCAATTTAAGTGAAGTTACGTACTTGGTGTTGTCATAGTTTTTCATCAAAGTTAGCAAGGTGGAGGGGATTATAAAAATAAAGTCAGCATTTTCTGTATATCATCAAGGTCTAATTTTCAATGTTCTCAATTTCTCATAATGATAGAAAATCAATATTGTCTACTCTCAGACTATTAGCTTCAGTTTTTATATCGCAATTATTTAACAGTGTGTATTAACAGATTTCAAACTTTTTATGAACTCATTGTATATTATTTAAAAAAAAAAGCATGTTCTGTAGCTCATTCAATCAAAAGGCCTATGAGAAAGTGACCTACCAACCTGTTGAGAAAATATAACAAATACCTCTTGAACCCAGATTGTGATTAAAAAAAAAAAAAAGCTTGTTTTCCTTTGATAAATAGCGGAGTTCAGATCTGGAAAAAAATGTATAAAATGATCCTGGAGCATTATGCCATAAAGGAATTATCATGATATGTCAAAAGAATTCAAGAGCCATCACGAAGGGACTCCCATTGCTCAAATATGGGACAATTTGACCAACAATAATAAAAATAACTACCTTTGATCGAAAATAACAAATATTTAAAAATCCTAATGTATATCAATTATATATCATAATGATACTTTATAAAATACCAACTGTTCAATGTTGTAGAATACTAGTAAACCAATTCATTGTTTTGAAAATTGGCAAATAAAGTGAAAAAAATTAGAAAAATAGATAAGAGGGAGACTATGGAAAATTTCTAGGTAATACCATAAGAAGGAGTAGTAGGATTAGAATATCAGCATTTTGTAAACCATAATTAACTTATTGGATCAAAGTATTGATCATCAATCATTGCCTATAAAGAAGTCCACCTCCCCATTCCCAAAAGTGTACTGGAGTTTGATCTAAATTGAATGTGTATTTTATGGGAAGTCTAGAAGGTAGAAGAAGATGTTTATACTATGGGAATAAAATGAGCAAAATCCAGATGGAGGAACATCCCACAGGACAAATAACCTAGTTTCCTCAACAAATAAATGGCAAAGGAAGCAAAAAAGGTGAAAGAAATTTGAGGAATGTCAACCAATCACAATATATGTACTTTATTTGAATTCTTATTTAAACTATCAAAAAGAAATATGACATTAATTAGACAATTGAAATTTGACTCACTGATCAGGTATTTAAAGAAGATACAACTTTTTCTTGTAATGTATTATGGCTATGCTTTTATAAACTTTATCATTGAGAAATATAGTGAAATATTTATGGATGAAATGGCATGATGTCTGAGATTTGCTTCATGATGATATAGAGTCAGGAAATGGATGAGTTCATGAGTCCCATGAAATGATAATTATTGAAACTATATGATAGGAGCAGGAGAGTTAATTTCATTATGATGTCTACTTTTACTAAAATTTTCAAGTAAAGATTTTACTGCCACAAAATAATACCTTTCCACTCAAAGAGCAGCTCCTAACTTAGGTATACATCTACTCGATCTGCTTTAAAAAAATTATTTTTAAAAGATTTTGTTGATTTATTTGACAGAGAGAGAGCAGGAGCAGGGGGAGTGGCAGAGGGAGAGAGAGAAGCAGGCTCCCTGCTGAGCAAGGAGCCCAATGTGGGACTGGATCTGAGGACCCTGGGATCATGACCTGAGCCGAAGGCAGCTGCTTAACCCATGGAGCCACCCAGGTGCCCCTCGATCTGCTTTTTAATTGCATTTGGATCTTGGCAAATAGCTTAACTTTGTCAAGGTCCATTTTATAAAAAAATTCTCTTCAATGCTTATGGGGCAAATGAGTAAACCCCTCACCTGGGAATGCACCTATGGCCAACCACCCTGATATACCCAATCTCACCTGGAATTGTTTTAAATTGTTGGTTCAGATTAGCAGAAGTATCTGTATTTCCCCTGGGCATCTAAAGTCATTAAACGTTACTATGCTTTCCACTTGTAACCAATTTAAATTCTTTTTTTAAAAGATTTATTTATGGGGCACTTGTGTGGCTCAGCGGGTTAAGCCTCTGCCTTCCGCTCAGGTCATCATCCCAGGGTGTTGAGATCGAGCCCCACATCAGGCTATCTGCCCATATTCTCCCCTTCCCCTCTGCCTGCTTCTCTGCTTACTTGTGATCTCTGTCAAATAAATACATAAAAATCTTTTTAAAAAAAGATTTTTTTAATTTACTTGACAGAGAGAGATCACAAGTAGGCAGAGAGGCAGGCAGAGAGGAAGGGAAGCAGGTTCCCTGCTGAGCAGAGCCCGATACGGGGCTGGATCCCAGGACCTTGGGATCATGACCTGAGCCGAAGGCAGAGGCTTTAACCCACTGAGCCACCCAGGCGCCCCAATAAATAAAATCTTTAAAAAAATTATTTATGTATTTGAGAAAGCAAGACAATGCCAGCATCTGCTTGGGTGTGGAGGAGGAGAGGGAGAGAGAGAGAGAGTCCTTAAGCAGACTCCCTGCTGAGCATGGAGGCTGGTGTGGCTGGATCCCAGGACCTGGAGATCATGACCTGAGCCAAAATCAAGAGTCAGCTGCTTAACTGACTGAGCTCCCCAACAGGCACCCCTTAACCAATTTAAATTCTATACTTAAACTTGTTTTCTCAGTTTTGAATTTTTGTTCTTTTTATTATTTAGAGAATTTTATTTTAAGCCTTTTATTATATCTATATTTGTTTGCATCATTGTTTCTTTTGCTCTTTCATTTTAAAATTAGTATAAAGAGAACTGTGAAAATATTAGGATCTTGGTCTATCATTGCCAATAACAAACAGGCAAGGCTGTTTGTTATTTTAAGTTTTAATACTTACTAAACTTCTGCCACATACCCTGATTTTCACTGTAATATAACTCAAAGTTCATGAGATCTAGATCACATAGCACTTCTCTAATGTTTAAAATAATCATAATAGGTCAAATATAGTTGAGAACTGTATAATTATGCATTTAAAAACAAATATAAATATAGTCATACTTTTAAAAAAAATGTTTTTATAAACATACTGATTATAGTAAGGAGTTGATTTTTGCTTTTCTTTCCCAGTTTCCTGACTTTCACATCAGAACTTATCTATCTTGCAGATGAGGTCATCACAGATTCTGGTCAGTTCTTCTTATTCTTTAGTCTTCTGCTAAGTGGTCTTCCCCAGAGAGTGGATGCTCACCTACTCCTTCCTGAGGCTCACCGGGAAACAAGGCCTCCGCTTGGGCCTGGCCCCATTTGGGTTATTTCCTCACTTGCAAGCCCGAGTTTCTATTCTGCATGGACATTCAGTGCTTGGTATCTCTGGCCTTCCTTTTCAAGTTTTACTAAACAATCCTCAACACGCTTCAGGGATTGTTCATATGGTGCCGTGACGTTGGAGCACCTTCTTCTGTTTCTCAAACTTTTTGAAAAGGCTGAAGAAAGATTTTTACGTGGAGTTCAGGTCTGCAGTAAATTGGCCTTTTTCTTTCAGAATCTTCAGGATTTTTTTAAGTTCCTCGTGTTTCTGAGCCTGCTCCATCACCTGGTACAGAATCCCCTCAAACTCATCCACCCTCTAACTCTATCTCTAGGTTCTTCCCGTTGAGGTCCTCACACCTGTTTTTCGCCAGCAGGTTCCCCTTTTGCGCCACTGCCACCGTAGCATCCTGGTCCTTCTGGCTGCTGTGGGCAGCAGCTGCCACCAGAGAACACAAGGAACAGCTCAGCAACACCTGGAGATCCTAGGAAGCCCGGCTCCAGCTACCCCGCCCTAGACTTACTTCCTGTGGGAGGAGCCTGCGTCCTGCGCGCTGCTGCGTGCGTCAGAGGCCAAAGGCGCAGGTTTCTGAAGGCTTTTCTTCCCCAGCATGTAGAATTTGACCTGCAAGGACTATATCGTGAAGGCTCACCCCTTAAATGAAGTCCCACACTGCCCTAGACAGTCCGCCGCAGCCCTCATCTGGGTCTCGGACCTGCCAGTCATCCTGGGCAGAGGCAGGCTCTGACCCCGCGGAGGGGAAGGGGTGCCTGCTCAGTGGCTGGTGGGAGAGAGACTCCTTGGGGGCCTCCGGGCTCCTCAAAGGAGGTGAGAGGCCCCTTCTCTTGTCTTGAGATGCCATCCCGGAAGGGTCTCCTAGGAATTCAGAGGTGGGTGTAATGCTTTTCTTTAAGGAATAAGAACTAATATTTTCGTGCAAGGCTGGCTCAGGAGTATGAGACATTGGTTCTGGAGATGCCACTTAATTTTCAAGATTTCGCTGAGTCTGGGGGAGCTTGAAGGGTGTAGGAATTTCCTAAAATCCTATACATTTTCCTCTAAGCCCTGCTTTAGATGAATTTTGCAAATTGTAGTAAGTTGTATTTTAATTTTCATTCAGTTAAAAATATTTTAAGAGTCTCCTGGGTCTTTTTCTTTGACATCTGTGCTATTTAGAAGTGTGCTGTTTAATTTCCAAATTAGTGGAGATTTTCATCGTTCTGTTACTGATTTCTAAATTAATTTCACTATAGACTGAAAAAGTATCATTTCTATTTTTTCTATAATTAAGGTATGTTTTATTGAGTGGAATGTGGCCTATTTTGGTGAATATCAGTGTGAGCTGGAGGAAAAAAAAAGACAACTCTGCTGTTAAGAGGAGTATTCTGTATGTCTCAATTATATCAAGTTTATTGCTGTTCAGGTCATGCAAAGCCATACTGAACTGATCTATCAACTACTGACAGGGATGTTGATGCCTCTGACTATAATAATTAATTTCTCTTTTCAGTTATATCATTTTTTTCCTCCTGTATTTTGATGTGTATGCACCTAACAATAGCACATTTTATGTACCTATGTGCGTAATATTTTTATGTTTTGGAGAATTGACCCTTTTATCATTGTGCAGTGTCCTTCTTTGAGTCTGATAATCTCCCTTCTGAATATGCTTTATGTGAAATCAATATAGCTACTCCAGCTTTCTTTGGATTGGGGTTAGTACATTTTCAACTTTTACTTCACCTATATGTGGTCTTTATATGTAAAGTGTGTTTCTTGTAGGCAGCATATTTTTGGGCCTTTTTAAAAAATTTTTTAACCCACTTTGACAATATTTGTTTTTCAGTTGATGTTTTAGAACCATTCACATTTAAGATGATTGTTGTTATAGTTGGATTATTATTTACTATCTTTGTAATCATTTTCTATTTATTGTACTTGCTCTCGATTCCTCCCTACCCTTCTTTTTCTACCTTCTCTGGTTTTAATTGAGCACTTATGTGATTCCATTTTATCTCCTTTCTTAGCCTATCAGCTGTGCTTTTTAAAAACTATTTTTAGGGGCATCTGGTGGCTTAGCCTATTAAGCTGCTGCCTTTAGCTTAGCTCGGCAGAGAGCCTGGTTCTGTCACTCCCTCTGCAGAGTTCTCTCTCTCTCAAATAAATAAAATCTTTAAAAAAATAAAAAGTATTTTCAGTTATTTCCCTAGATTTTACAAGATATATTTTTAACTAAGTCTACCTTCAGAAAACACGGTACCATATCAAATGTAGTGCAGAAACATATAATAGAACATTCCTAATTGCTGTTGTTGGCCTTTGTATTACTGTGTTAATCTGCTTGGATTACTATAACAAAATAATACAGATTGGGTGGCTTAATGAACAGAAATTTATTTTTTCCCACTTCTGGAGGTTGAAAAGTCCAAGAATAAGGGCCCAGACAATTCAGTTTCTGGGGAGAGCTCTCTTCCCAGCTTGTATATGGCTTTATTCTTATTTCGTCTTCATATGGCAGAGGAAGAGCCTGAACTCTCTGATGTCTCTTCTTGTAAGGACGTTAATCCTATAGGATCAGAATCCCAGCCCTAAGACCTCATTTAACCCTAGTTACTTTCTTATAGGCTCTGTCTCCAAAGATAGTCACAGTAGGAGTTAGGAGTTTAACATATTAATTTTAGAGTGATACAGTTCAGTCCATAGCAATTTGGGTCATTCATTTCATTTACCCAGATAATATAAGCACCCAATACATTACTGGTATTACTTTTTTTTTAAGATTTTTATTATTTATTTGATCGAGAGAGATCACAAGTAGGCAGAGAGTCAGGCAGAGAGAGGGGGAAGCAGGCTCCCCACCTAGCAGAGAGCCTGATGCGGGCGGGGCTCGATCCCAGGACCCTGAGATCATGACCTGAGTCTGAGCCGAAGGCAGAGGCTTAACCCACTGAGCCACTCAGGCACCCAACATTATTGGTATTACTTTAAATAAACTTCTCTTTTAGATCAATTAAAATATTTTTTTCTCAGGGCGCCTGGGTGGCTCAGTGGGTTAAAGCCTCTGCCTTCGGTTCCGGTCGTGATCTCAGGGTCCTGGGATCGAGCCCCACGTCGGGCTCTCTGCTCCCAGGGAGCCTTCTTCCTCATATCTCTCTCTGCCTACTTGTGATCTCGTCTGTCAAATAAATAAATAAAATCTGTAAAAAAAAAATTAAGAAAAAAAAAGAATGTGAAACAATTGAAACTCTTTATAAAAAAAAAAATTTTTTTCTCTTTTCATTTCAGTCTGGGAAGATTTTTGTTTGTGCATTTTATTTTTTAGAGCGGTTTTAGTTTCCAGAAAAATTAATGGAGATACGCAGAGTTCCTAAATTCCCTACCCTCACACATTTACAGCTATCCCCAAAATCACCATCTCACATGAGGGTGGTATAGTTGTTATAGTCAGTGTATCTACATTGACACATCATTACCCAAAGTCTTGGTTTATATTATAGTTCACTGTTGGTAGTTCAGGAAATTTTATTGGTACACCTTTACGCTCACTGATTCCTCGGTTGTGTCATCTACTGATGAGCCCATCAAAGACGGCCTTCTTCATTGCTGTGACTGTGTTTTGATTTCTGGAGTTTACTTTTGATTCTTTGATTCTATAGTTTACCTCTTCTATTATTACCCATCTGTTATTGTATCTTGTCTACTTTTTCTTTAGCGCCCTTAGCATATTAATCATTGTTATTTTATTAATTAGGTCAGCATCCATATCATGTTAGATTGTTGGTTCTAATGATTGCTGTGTGTCTTCAGACAATTTTTTTCCATTTTTGACATGCCTTTTAATTTTTTGTTGTACATCATACAGGTTATATTAGGGAATGAGAACTGAAATAAGTAGGTTTTCAGTGTGAGAATTTGTGTTAATCTAGCTAGGAGTTAGGTTGTGTTTAGTTTTGTTGTAATGGAGGTGCCAGAGGCTTCAGATTCCTCTAATGTCCTCATTTTTATCTCTTTTAACTTTGGGGCTTCTCTATATTGCTGCTCTGAGAGTGTATGTGTTGTACGGCCTGTTAGCTATAATCTACTGGAGCAGCCTTACTATAGTGGTGGAGTGTGGGGGAAGGGAAGCTTTCTTCCCTTATTTATTTATTTAAAGTATAATCAACATATAATCTTACATTAATTTCGAGTGACCGCATAATGATTCCACAAGTTTATATGTTATGCTCATCACAAGTGTAGCTACCATCTGTCCACATATATTACAGTACCATAGACTACATTCGCTATGCTGTAACTTTCATCCTCATGATTTAATCCTTCTATAACTAGAAGCCTGTATCTCCCACTCCCCTTCACTTATTTTGGCATTCCCCCATTCTTGTCCCCTTTGGCAACCATTAGTTTGTTCTCTCTGTATATGGGTCTGTTTCTGCTTTTATTTGTTTATTCATTTGTTTAAATGAAATCATGTGGTATTTATTTTTCTCTGACTTCACTTAGTATTGTACCTTCTAGATCTATCCATGTTGTCACAAGTGACAAGATCTTATATTTTTTTTAATGGCTGGATAGTATTTGTGTGTGTGTGTGTATGTGAACACATCACATTTTTATCCATTCATCTACTGAGGGATCATTCTATAATTCAATGAAGTATCAGCCTTCAGTGGGCCTGTGTCTTAGCCCTTTCCAAGTGTTTCCTGATTTTAGGGAAATCTTCCCTATTTATAATGTTCCTGGTTTATTTCTTTGGTATCTTGAGCCATGCTAATTATTTTTTTCCCCTTAGATAAGATAGTAAGTCTAGAGAGAACTGTAAGTTGGGAGAATTCCTTTCCCTAGTTTGGGTAAGGGCTCAAATTGTGTTCTGACAGAGTACTATCTCATGGAGAGTAAGCCTTTGTTATGGAGAATGTTCTGGACATGTTTTACCATGTTACTTTTCCTCTTCCCCCTGCCATGGCTATCGTGGATCTTTCTTAGATCCTGATCCTAAGAACTTGATGGGGTTCCTGGAAGGAGTGTTCATGAAAATATGGGCCATAATACTGGGGACACTTTTTTGTCTGGGGACAGTTTTTTACTTTCATATTAGTCCACATTCAGTGTGCAGTAATTCATTAAAATGACCCTTTCAGTGTTCCTGCTAGCTCATGGTTCTAGCAGCTTCTACTGCAGGTAAGCAGGTCCTAGCTGTGATTCTCTGGATTTGAGAGTGGTGGTTTCCCTGAGACCTTAGTTCTCTGATGAATCCAAGAAACATCAATGATTTTCAGTTTGTGTACATTTTTCCTTATTGGAGGGATGAGAGTGACCACTTCCAAGCTCTTTATATTTTGAAACTTAAAGTAGGAATCACACCATACCTCTTTTTCTAAAATTTTAAAATTGGGGGCGACTGTGTGGCTCAGTGGGTTAAAGCCTCTGCCTTCAGCTCAGGTCATGGTCCCAGGGTCCTGGGGTCGAGACCCACATCAGGGAGCCTGCTTCCTCCTCTCTCTCTGCCTGCCTCTCTGCCTGCCTGTGATCTCTGTCTGTCAAATAAATAAATAAAATCTAAAAAAAATAAAATTTTAAAATTGATTTTAAGTAGTTTAAATGTCTAAGCATTGCCATCTCAACTAATTTTAGTTCAGAATACCTGAACAGTACCAAGTATACTATAACAATAAAATTTGCTTTAAATATTTTGAGGCATATTTCTGCTAACATTCAGATGGAATCTTAAATAGAAATTCATGCTAAAATGTTCAAGGATATCCGTTGAACGTTTTTATTTTTTATTTTATTTTATTTGACGGAGAGAGAGCAGCAAGAGCAGGAACACAAGCAGTGGGCATGAGAGAGGGAAAGCAGGCTTCCTGCCAAGCAGGGAGCCTGGTGTGGGGCTGGATCCCGGGATTCTGGGATCATGACCTAAGCCGAAGGCAGATCTACCCAGGCTGTTTTTAAATCTTCCTGTTGATGTTTTTCAATCTTCCACAAGTATAATACATATACAAAAACATTTTTTACTTAGTGCATTAAACACAATTTTTTCTCTTTTTTTGGTATGTACTAACAATTAGCGTGATTTACTTGAATGCAGATTTATTAAATACTTGAGCACTCTCTGTTACTGACTTTTCTGAAGTGTTACTACCCTTTTTCCAGAAAGGGCCAAGTGAATGAATTTGGTTTGAAATGGTGGGAGTCCAAGACACCAGAGGTGTTTGAAGTTTTCTGGCTCTGTTACTTTGGAGAGGACATCTGGATGTCCCATTAATATTCTGTGTATTGACCACAAGGGAAAGATAGCTTATTTTCTTTTAATTTTGAAGGTTTTACTTACATTAAAAATATAAATTTCATGTTAAAGGGGAAAGTAAATCATTGTGACACTATTGCTGAATCTGCAGCAAATTCTATTCATTCTGCTATTGTGCAAATTGGGAGACCTGCTAGGTTGAATTAGAGGTGCTGATTCTAAAAATTTCAAAAGTAAATGGGAACCAAAAGCAGAATCAATCACAGACCAGTCACAAATATGGAATTATAATAGCATCCCATGATGGTGATTTTTAGATATTTTAACAAATAGATTTTAGGACTATATTAATGATTTGAGAGATCATCCATACAGGTACTATAAATAATCTGATATAATATATTAAAAAACATGTCTTAAAGTATGTGGGATAATTGTCTTATAAGTGATATTTTCCCCACTTTTATATATCACCTTGTCTACATTTCAGTTTCTTTTTCTTATCACTTTAGTTTAGAGGTATGGTAATTCAAATATAATTTTCAAAATTACCCTACTTTGAAATTCTATTTCTTTTTAATAGTATATTATGCTCCATGTCTGACATGTTTCCAGTGTAATTCAGAACTAAAATGACTAGGTTTCTTTAGTCATTTCTAATGACTGAATTCTAATTTGTTCTAAATTAAATTTCTAATTTGTTTATAAAGTTAAATCACATTCAGATACCTTAAGAAAAAATCCTAGTGGAAACCTAATTACTATTAAGTAATAAATAATTATTAAATTAATTAAATTTTAAAATAGCCATTACATGGACAGAAATTTTATAATTTATTGGATTATCTCAGTTTTAGTAATGCCACTGAATTTTTATGGAGAGACACATGTGTTTTGATTTATGACATAGATTTTAGATGATATTTAAGAAAATACTGTTCACTAAGATTAAAAAAAAAAACAAAGGGAAAAGGTACGATAAGTTTTACGTGCTATAGTAACTAGAAAATTATGACAAGCTGATGCATACATATGGCTATTTTCTACCTAAAAATTCAATATGCATAAGCCTCTTTATACACAGAGACCAACACTTCATCATTTTCAGGCTTGGCAATGAGAGTCTCCCCAAAGAAACAAGAAGTGTCTTGTTTGCCCAGTTCTAGAATTATGTTTGGTGCTATTTCTCAAAGTCACATCTTAATTTGTTTCTTAGGCTTCACTGGAATTACTTGATGCATCCTCACATCCATGTTTGTAGCCTTGGAAGTGAATCTTTCTGGAATAAGAAGACTGGAGAGGACTTTAAAGAAGGGGTTAAAAATGAAAATACATGACAAAGATAAAAATTATGGAGGAAAATAATCTTCAGCAAATTTGAGCTCACAACTTTTAAGGACTTGGGAAAGCAGTAGTGCAATGTTATTATGCTATTCTGTGTTCCGTAGAGGTTTACAGGCAAATCATTTTAGTTTATGGCAAAGTTGAGTCACCACTTTTCACTTTGGCTATACAACAAGAAGACCTGGACAATGACAATGAGTACCCTATTCCTGGATTGGGTCCATCGATACTTTGTCCCTGAAGTCAGGAAGTACCTTACTAGTAAGGAACTGCCTTTTAAAATTCTTTTGATATTAGACAATGCACCCAGAGCCCCTGAGTTCAACACCGAAGGTTTTGAAGTGGTCTATTTGTCCTCAAACTCAGTGTTTTAATTCAGCCTTTAGATCAGGAGGTCTTAGGGACCTTTAAGGCTCATTACACATGGTACTCTATGGAAAGTATTATCAACAATATCAAAGGAACTCCCAAAAAGAGAATATCATGAAAGTCTATCAAGGATTATACCATTAAAGAAGAAAGACATTGTTGTTATAGCCCTGAAACCAACCAAACCTGAAAACAATAAATTCCTGCTAGAGGTAACTTCAGTTGTGCATGAATTCACAGGATTTACAATAGAGCCAAGAAAATTTCAAGAAAATTTCAAGAAAATCATGAAAGAGATTGTGGCTATGGCAAAAAAAAAGGTGGGGTAGGGGTGAAAGATTTTAAGATATGTATCTTCACCTGTTGTACAGCCAACAGACTGGCAACTAGTATTTATCTTTTCCCTTCAGGGCTTGGGGATAGCAGCTTTGTAAGTGAAGGTAGTTATAAGCCTAACTGATCATAAATCCAACTGCATTTGCATGAAATAGTAGAGTTAGCTTATTCCCTCTTACTTTAAATCCTGGTGCTTGTGTCTTTCTTATTAATAAATGTACTTTGTGGCAGTTTTTTCCAGAATAGGTCACTTTTGTCTGCATAAAAGCTTGTTCAGGCAGATACCCTTTCTTCTCAATGATTTTAATTGTTTACTGTTGTGTTGGCAGAAGCTGCTTCTTTTAAGCTAAACATCTTTCTAAACTCATCAAACTACCCTTTGCTGGCATTAAATTCTCCAGCGTTAGATCCTTCACCTTCCAAATTTTGCTTTAAGTTGTGATATTAAGGCTTCCTTTCTTTCCCCCTCAAATCCTATTACAGGGTATAGGTGTGCCTTAACTATTGCAAGCCTGCACTCCATAAGAGCTGCATTTTCAGTGTTAAATAAGGTATTTTGCAAAAAGTGTGAGGTTTTCACACCTGCTGGCATAACTGCAGCAGTGACTTCACAAATTCACTTCTGTTTGTTTATAGTGTTCCTAATGCTGTATTCATTTTTCTTGACATCGTGGGCAACTGCAGCTGCACACTGCAATCTGTGATACATGTCAAGAGAAACTTTTGCTTGTAATGCCATGACTTTTTTCTCCTTGGGAGCACTTCTAGCACCAGTAAGGGCACTTTATATGGGTCCCATGGTATTATTCAGGGTTTACTGTATTGCACTAAATACCATGAAAAATACAAGGGAACTGTGAAAGATCACTTTTTACTTCAGTACACAATACTGGAGAGGCAAACTGGCTATATGAAAAGGATTAACATCACATCACATTTTAAGTGGATACTTGCAACACTTGAACTCATTGCAATAGCAACAGGAGGTAGCTGTGAAATTATTACGTAGTACAGTCTGTAGTATAGTTAATTTTATACAGTTATGACTTAATACTGCATCTTACTATTTGTTTACATTTACCTCTACTGAGAATGGCACCATGTGGGGTCTGTCAGTATTCGTGTGCAGAAGTTTGATAATTTTTTTACCTTTTTATAATAGATTTGTGTGTATTTTATGGTAATAAAATAGACTAGTATCTGCATATATTTTATGCATTCATGACATACCCAACAGTCTTTTTAACATTTTTAGGCTACATTGTTCATCCGTGAGTTTTTTCATATTGTCACAAATCTCCAAAAGTATTTCCAATATCTTTATTGAAAAATATCTACCTGTATGTGGACCCATGTAGTTCAGACTCATGCTGTTCAAGAGTTAACTGTATTTCATGTTTTGTTGAAGCAGTCCTCCACTTCTAGGTACCAAATTCTGTGCTGGCTTTGTATTGGTGGGTAGTAAACTACCACAAAACATGGTGCTTTTAAACAACAGTTTATTATTTCTCTCTCAACTTTGTTGTTAGACTTGACTCCACCAGGTGGTCTCCCTTGGGGGCTTGTATAGTATTGTGGTCAGATGTTGGCTAGAATTGAAGTCATCTGAAGTCTTGGTTGGACTTCTCTTCCCAGATGATTCACTTCCATGGTGGCAGTTGATGTTGTTCGAAAGCTAAGTTGGGCCTGCTAGCTGGTCTTGACCTCTCCATATGACTTTGGCATTTTACAACATGGCAACTGGGTTCTGAGGGAGAGCATCACAAAAATGTGCAAGAGGGTCAGGACAGGTGCAGCCAGGACTGTGTCTATGTTTAGAACTGGTATAGTGTCACTTCTGCCACATTCCATTAGAGCAGTGACAGGGCCTATCCAAATTCAAAGTGGTAGAGAAGTAGACACCACATTTTGTTTTGGAGAGTGGCAAGGTCCTAATGTAGAAGATCATAGACATTGAAAAATTATGTTACAGCTCTTTTTTTTTTTTTTTTTAAGATTTTACTTATTTATTTGGGGGAGAGAGAGAGAAAGAAAGAAAGATGTAAGAGGAGCAGAGGAAAAGAGACAAGGAGACTCCCTGCTGAGTGTGGGGCCTGATGGAGCACTTGATCCCAGGAGGCAGAGATCATGACCTCAGCTGAAATTAAGTCTGTTGCTTAACCCAATGAGCCACCCAGGTGCTCCTATGTTGCAGCTCTTTTTAGAAAATACAATCTCCACCTATGGTAAACAGGCCAGAGCTTTTTGTCAAAGTGAGTCGATCTCTTTTTCATTCTGCCTTCTTCTTTTCCTTCCTACCTTTTGCCTTTGTGTTTACTTTTGTTGCCTCTTTCTTTTCCATCTTGTTTTCACATAGCAGCCTTGCCAAAAGTTGTTGCTACAATTTGGGAATGATTGGGTGGGAGATTCTAGACATTGGGCACAAACTCTGTTTCCTACTCTGTCTCTCTAGGTATGGTTTCTCAAGTGTTGGCACATCTCATCTCAATGGAATTATAAATTTTGTTATTTGCATGGCTTAGGGGAAGTAGGTCATTTTATTTGCTTTGGCTTTGGGTTAGTTTACTGAAAATGTGACAAAAGTATTCCATATCTTTCATGTCAGTGCACCTATATCATTAGTGTACATAGTGGTTTGGGGCCAAAGGTCAAGTTATAATTAACATATTATTATTATTTTTTTACTTCTTGGTATGTATTTCTTTGTTTGAATCATCTGGGAAATATGTTGCAGCCAGAACCAGGTTAATGTGTGTTTCCTGGTCAAAGCCCTGGTGACATGAATATCATACGAATATAATCCATGTAACTTATAAAAAACTTAGTATAAAGCACAAAGAAGAGGGACACATTTCTATACTAGGACAAAATCATGGTCTTTGGAACAGTGTTTTTGTGAGAAATAGGTGAATTTTATAAATCATCAACTCAAATCTTTAATAAAATTCAAAAGGACATTTGATGAGATTGAATAAGTTAAAAGCATAATCATGAAAAAAACTAAGAAAAGTAGAGGGCAACATGATTAACTACTTTTGCTTAAAAAGCACACTTGGAGGGAGTATAAGATAGGGTAGTAGGAAAACCCATTATGTGAAATAGAGAACAAAGTTAGGAAATTGATGAATCATGAAAATAAAATATAAGACACAGAATAGATCTCAGATACCCAATGTAGTCTAGTTTATTAATCTTTTCACATATTTAGTGAGTAACTATTATATCAAAAAACACAAGGAGAGGAGAAAAACAAGTATGATAGGGGAAATTAAAGAAGAATAAAACAGGATAACATTTCTCTGAGCTGAAGAAAGAAGTGCATCTGCATCTTGAAATACCACTCTAACTTACTATAGTGAAATGTGGGGTAGTTTATGAGAATATATTAAAAAAAAATCCTTTTAAGCATCTAGGCCAACCAAACCCAAATTATAGTTTAAAAAGAAGTAGATTGATAACACATTTTTCTGTTACTTTTAAAACTTCATAAATTTACTAAGACAGTGCTTATATATTTTAATATAAATTATAGTGATCTTGGAATTGTGCACACAGAAAATACATTAGTCTTGTCTGAGACACATCTGTCTTAAAAGAGTTTAGAAATTATGCACTAATATGCTCCTAATAAAAATGTCTTGGGGAAAAAGAATGCAAACCAATAGGGTAGGAACTAACTACATGAAATTCATTGTTCTTATAGTGGTAGAAGTATTGTGAATAGAAGTAGTTAAAAGGCTGCCAGGTTGGCTGGAGCCAGGAAGGAAGGAGCTGGTATGGCAAGAAATAGACCTGGAGAAGTGGGAATGATAAGTTAGGTCAGACAGGATCTTGAAAGCCAAGTTAGGTGGTCTTGTCTTTTTCTGAGAATAATGGGATGCTGTTAGAAGATAATTAAGCAAAATTAGATTTAAGTTTCAAAATAATCTCTTTGTTTCCAATGTGGAAAATGGAAAGAAAGGTACTGAATGAATAGAGCAGAGAGAAGTCAAGGTGTTATTAATAATATAGTTTGGCCTGCAGTGTTTGTGATAGAGATAGGGAAAGTGATTTGTGCATGGGTTGAATATGTTTATTCACTCTATTGAACCCCAAATTTAGTTGTCTTCTCAGATTCCTGTCCAGTCCTGACTCCCTCCAGTACCAGACTACTGACACCAAAATGAACTTGCTCTGAGATATCCTGGTCCCCCTGAATGGCTGCTGATTGAAGCCAGGCCAACTACCAGCCAAATACCTGGAGTTTTTCCGATATCCCAGAACTTCTTGGCATGATATTAAAGAGTGATTAGAAAATTCAAGAAGTTTGGAATGTTAGAATTGATTTGTTATTTATGGCTTGAGAACCCACCAGCTTTTCTTAGTGGATACTCCCTTACTAAGGCGGTAAAAGATACACTTGTTCAGAGGGTACTAGAATTTTTAAAGTTTGGAAGTGGCTGTCTTCTCTAGTCAAGGACTGATGGTGGAGACATTGCCATTGATCTGGGATAATATTAATCTGGATAATATTATGAACAAATAATATTCATAGATGATCTTAGAATGATAAATCCTGTAGAATTGCTGTTGGCAGTAGCAAGGTGAACTGTGATAACTTGAAATTGTCTTCAGCGCCAGAGTAGCAATCAGGATGATTAGATCTGTAGAAATTTGTGAAATGGCCAATATAACATGGTGTTCTTTTGGCAAGATGAGAGCTAACTACATGAAGTTCATTGCCCTAATAGTGGTGGAAGTATTGTGAATGGGAGTAATTAAAAAGCAGTCAGGATGGCTGGAGCCAAGAGAGGAGATTTTATTCAATTTATGTAATCAGAAAAATTCAAACACTGGAGGGGCACTTGTGTGGCTCAGTCAATTAAGCGTCTGCCTTCAGTCTGGGTCATGATCAAGGAGTCCTGGGATCAAGTCCTGCATTGGGTTCTCTGCTCACTCTCACCCTCTCACTCTCCCTCTGTGATCTCCCTTTCTCTCTCTCTCAAATAAATAAAATCTTTAAAAACGAACAAAAAACTGGAGAACAGAAGACTGTATCAGCTGTTACCATGGAGACTGTCATCTCCATAATGGGTTTCAGTATCTATGCTAGTTTACAAACCCATTGTTTATTGATTTAAGGGGAGAGTAGATCTTCTTGAGGGACCTTATAGCTCCATCAACCTATGTGCAATAAATACTACCCTGAACTTTCTCCTCAAGTGTCTGAAAGCATTCACCTTGGTAAAACCATAGTAGAAAAAAGGGGGAAAACTTTGTTGTTGTATTTAATATGTCTGTTAGATAGGGAGTCTGACACTAAGTCCAGATTACTAAAAATACCATATGGAGACCAAGTGATAAATGGAATTTTGGCACAAGTTTATTTTGTAGTGGGTTCAATAGGACTTCAGACTGACTTTGTCATTATTTGCCTATTTCTCTCTCTCCCTCTTTCTCTTTTTTTTTTTTTTTTTTTTGAATAAGATAGCCCTACCTCACCTCTGGAAGAAGCCTCACAGTGATGCCTAGATCATTGAAATAAGTCATATTATGGCAAGAATGGCCATGTGGAGGACCTCAAAACCACAGTCCTTCCCCCTGCCAACAGAATAGTAAATCAGAAGCAGTACTGCATTTCTGGAAGAATTGCAGATATTACCATCAAAAACTTAAAAGGTCTAGGTGCCGCTTTCTGATGGCACACTGGAGAACAATGAGGCACAAACAAGTCAGCTGCAAGAGAAAGGGAGGAGGGGACAACAATAGAAAAGACTGTTGCCCCAAACAACTCCTCAGTCTTGCTTTTATTAGATAGAGACAGATCAACAAAGGAGCCGAAGAAAGCTACACATTAATCATATGCCTTGTAGATAAATAAGAAGGAAGGCAGAATATTATCTGGTCAAGCAGTGTAGATTTATAGCTGAGCAGGAACATTCAAAGGGATCATCTAATTAGCCACAGGTGCTCTCCAGGGAAGGGGAGATAACGGAAAAATGAAGCAGGCTGCCTTCTGCCCTGAGCAAGTCGGGCATCCCCAGCTGCTCGGCTTCAAGGATGTGTATCGTCCTCTCCCCCAGAGGCCTGTTGCCAGTACATGTTTTTCTTAAGGCTATATCTAAACATGCTTGGTAACTAATATAATTTCTCATGGGTTATATTTCAAGTAATACATTGTTCTGAGGGACAGTTAAATCTAGGGATGGTGGAAACTGTCATATTCTTATTGTTAGACATAGAGTAGGAAAAACAAGTGTAGACAATGAATCTGATTTTGGGAGATAGACTTAAAATTACCAAAAATGTTTACCAAATAACTACCACATATAGCCCATATGTTACAATAAGAAACTTAAAACAACTACCAAAATATGACTAGATTTCATCTTAGTGAGAGACTAGACTATTATTGAATGATATTGTCTTATAAAATTCCTAAAAAACAGATGAACAATAATGCATTTGTTACAAAATATTATTTGTATGCTAATATTTCTGCAATTTGATGAAATGCTATCCATGACTGCTTTGTTTATTAAAGGAACAAAAACTGTAGAATTTTTTTAATAAAATGCTTAATTACATTTATATCTGTTCCATAAATATCATTGAACCCATGTTGGTTAATAATGTTCACATTTTCGATATCCATACTTATTTTGTTTCCTAAATATTCTATTAATCATCAAGATAGGGTAAAATCTATAAACATCACTTTAGATTTATCTATTTCTCCCTTCATTCATTCTCAATTGTTACTTCATGTATTCCCAAGTTCATTTATTAGGCACATACATATTTATGATTGATATGTCTCCCTGATGAATTAACACTTTTTTTCCATTTGGAAGTGTCTTACTTTACTTTAGTAATAATCCTTTTTAAAAAAGAAATCTATTTTAGTTGATATTAATGTAGCCTCTCCAGCTTTCTCTTGTGTCTATTTTTAATTTTTTTTTTTTTACTTTCAAAAGATAGGTATCTTTATATTTAAAGTCTATCTCTGGGACGCCTGGGTGGCTCAGTTGGTTAAGCAGCTGCCTTCGGCTCAGGTCATGATCCCAGCGTCCTGGGATCGAGTCCCACATCGGGCTCCTTGCTCGGCAGGGAGCCTGCTTCTCCCTCTGCCTCTGCCTGCCACTCTGTCTGCCTGTGGTCGCTTGCTCTCTCTATAACAAATAAACAAATAAAATCTTTAAAAAAAAAAAAAAGTCTATCTCTTATGGACAATATATAGTTAAATCTTGCTGTCTGAAAATCAAGGCCTTTAGATTGGAAAGTTGAGCACAGTAATAAACTTTAATAGTTTTTTTGTTATGTTTGCATTTAGTTTGTCAATCTACTAATTACTTTCTATTTGTCATATCATTTTTGAGTTTTTATTATTCCTGTATATTTTTCATTTCTTGTTTTTTTGGACTGACTTTCAGTATTCCATTTCAGCTTCTTTCTTGGCTTTATTATTATTACTATTTTAAAGATGTATTTATTTATTTATTAGAGAGCATGCATGAGCAGGAGCAGAGAGAGAATCTCAGGCAAACTCCGTTCTGAGTGCAGAGTCCCATGATGGGGTGGTGCTCCATCTCAGGACCCTGAGCTCTTGACCCTGAGATCATGACCTGAGCCAAAATCAAGAGTTGGATGCTTAACCAACTGCATCACCCAGCTGCCCCTCTGCTGGCTTTAAAGCTACATTTTTTGCATTTGTTTTTGAGTAATTGCTCTAGGCAAGATTATAATATGCATCCTCAACTTATTACAGTCTAAAGGCCTTGAACATACTTTTGATTTCATGTTTGAAGCCTATTTCTGATAATTCCAACATCATGCTCATCCTTAGATTTGTTCCTTTGAAACTGTTTTTCTTATAATGCAAAGTTTCCTGTTTTGCACCCTCAAGAGAATGTTCGTTAACAGCAACAACAAAATGAATAAGAAACTGAGAGTAAACTAGGAAAATCATACATTTTCTAAGTTAGCCCAAAATTGCCAGCCCAGATAGCTTTATTTATTTATTTTTTTCAGCCCAGATAGCTTTATGGGCAATTTTCATTAATATTTAAAGTACAAATAATTCCTAAAATAATCCAACTCTTCCAAAATATAGGGAATTGTGGAAAGTTTATATTTCTAGCACAGTCCATTTATGGTTGACACAACTAAGCAAACAAAACTTTTAGTGCCCTTGGATTAGAAAAATTAGTCATATTTCCATATCACAACAAATCATCTCTAGCAGCCACCATCACAATTAATGATAAAACTTGATGGTCAAGTTGTTCTGGAATAATTCAGTGTGCTTGCTGTCATTATTCACTATTATTCATAGTATACTATCTAATACAAAAATAAGAGAAATATTAAAAAAAATAGTATCCTGAGTGACAATAAAATCCTCATATTTTTATAATCCTTTAAGCATAACTGTCTTCTGGATAAACCCAACAAATGAATTGAAACATTGTTATTCCAAATTAAAAGTTCAGTAAGATCATAACTTAGAAATAGACATACTTTGAATAATAGAGTGAATTAAGCAAAGGTTTTTTTACCTCACATCTATCTTTAAAATATGACATATATTAAAAAAATTAGGTTTGTAGAAGACTGTATCTGCCAATATTTATCAAACCTTGTATCTGAAATGCCTTTTTCTTATACAAAACTCAAGAGAGAAACTATAGAGGAAAATAATTATGTAGTAGATAACAAAACAATGAAATATTTACAAAACAAAACCAAACCCCTCATTGCTAAGAAAAGTTTGGAGCCATTTGAATGAAGGTGCTAGGGCAATCTGTGCCAATATGTGAAGCTGTGAAGAAGAGGGGAACATTTTCTGAATGGGCCTGTGAATTGATATGCAGGGAAAATGGAATAAACGAGAGCAGCTGGCTATGGAGACAAAGAAGATGCAGTCCAAGAGATGAGGGGAGAAATCATCACAGAACTCAAGGGGTTAGAGTTTCAGTGGGAAAATGTGTTCAAATGGTTTGAAGATTGAAGGGAACTTTAAGAAAAAAAAAATTTAGAATCTGTTGTTGAGAGGTCATTGATAACATGTCATTAAATGATTTATTTGGAGATATTTAAACTAAGCAAAATAGATTACTTATATCAGTCAATGAAACTAAACATATTGTCAAATTTCATAGCATTTTAAATTCAAAGAAAATTATTTAAATTACTGTATTATAACTTTTATTTTTTATTTTTTAAAAGTTTTAATTTTATTATTTAAAAAAATTTTATTATGTTCAATTAGCCAATATATTGTAACTTTTATTATTATTTTTTAAAGATTTTATTCTTATTTTTTTGACAGAGAGAGACCCAGCGAGAGAAGGAACACAAGTGGGGAGGGTGGGAGAGGGAGAAGCAGGGTTCCCACCAAGCAGGGAGCCTGATGTGGGGCTCAATCCCAGGACCCCATATCATGACCTGAGCTGAAGGCAGACACTTAATGACTGAGCCACCCAGACGCCCCATATTGTAACTTTTAAATGAGAGAATGTATTCATGTTACTAGTGACTAACACAAAGTTTAGCAAAAATATTCAATAAATTAGAGCTGCTGGTATTATTTTTATTATTACATGTTATTGATCATAAATTGGAAATTGTTAAGAGTTATATTTAGTTTAATAAAAATGGCTATTTCCAAAACTTTGCAACACCTCTGCTAAGGTGTTTGCTATTTTTGCTGCTTGATATTTTTGCTACTTGGATTTTAGCTTCTTTATTTGTTGAGAATAAAGTATATTTGCAAATTGTATCAGCTTTTGCAAATTCCAGATAAAGTCTTGGTTCAGGAACATGACTCTATATATCACTTATCTATCTACCTTTTCAAATCACACCCATAAATATATAATACCATTATTATATTCATGTAGAAAAAGTCCTGAATATTATTATTTTGAGAAATAATTATGTTTGAAGTTCTGACCTTTTCCTTTTTACTAAGTTTATTGTATGCAGACCCAAATATAAATCATGCTGTTCTTAGAAGATTTAAATAGTCAACAATATATTTTATGTATCTTAATTAAAGTAAGATTTTTATCATATATTTAATGAAGTAGGTCTCATATTAATTTTATTTTAAGCAATAAATATTCCAAACTCCTTTTTTTAATGATAAATCAATGAAAAAAAGAGGTTGATTTTGACCAAAGTAACGAGATGGTCTGTTCAATATTTATTTATTCAAGTGATTTTTTTCTGTCACATGACCTAAGCACAATCATTTTATGCATTAATTTGCATTTTCTCTAATATAGGAATGTATGCATTTTCATATTTCATGTTTCATATTTCTATATTACATTTTCCATATTTTATATTATTTTCCATGCTGTTTTTTCTAGAGCAAGATATTTCAAACTACTTATCTTGGTGTTATAGTCAATCTAGTGTCTTAATATCGATTGCTTATACACAAGATGAAAGAGGTTATTTTCAGTGTGTCATTGTTTTAGTGGCTTTGTTTAAACTGCTCAGCAAAAAAGACCAATCTGAGTGTCTGTTTACTGTGTTATAAATTGCCTGTGTCTTATATATTGGCACTTGGGACAGACTGAAAAATGGATACTCTAAGGTGGAACTTCTTAAAACTGTAGATTTCTGAGGTCCTTAAATATCACATACCCTAGAGAGATATGTTTTGCCTTGGAATGTAATTTAAGGACTCTGTTCATAATATTGTAGGAATTTCTTCTGTCAAACAGGAGAAAATCCTTTTATATTCTTTATGAAATTCAGATGGAAAGATTGAAGCTAAATCTGAGAAACAAATGATATAGTTAACCTTTAAACAACAACAAAGAAACATAATGTAAAATACATTTTTTACAAAAATTGATTGGCAGCAAAATATCAAAGCTTATTTTACCCCAATTATAAAATTTGACAAAAACTGCATTGCATAGATGGATAAGATTATTTTTTATAATCTTGGTATGCTGATACATATCTTTGGCATGTTTTATATTTTTGTATCTCTGGAAGTTGATTATTTTCCTTTTAGAAGGATAAGGAAAGGGGCACCTGGTTGGCTCAGTTGGTTGAACATGTGACTGTTGGTTTGTGCTCAGGACATAATCTCATGGGTCAGGAGATCAAGCCCCCATGTCAAGCTCTGTGCTCAGTGGGGAGTGGGCTTGAAGATTTTCTTCCTCTGCCCCTACCACCACTCGCATGCATGCAAGCCCTGTCTCTCTAAAATAAATAAGTCTTAAAAAAAAAAAAAAAGAACAAGGTAAAAACACTTCGTTGAAGTTTATTTGCTAAACATTGACTTCTCTGGGGAAGAGGTGGCGTTTAGTGATTCCATTGAATATGTTGGTGTTAGTCGTGAGAGAGTTATGAATAAAATATTGACTTGAAAATTGTGGAAAACTCATTTTATAATTGTAATTTACATAAGCCATGTGCAGAGTATTACTTTCTGCTGAAAATTTTCATATATCTAGCATTAATTTAATGCAGCCTTTTAATATTTATGGTAAGGAATATAGTTGCACTCTAAAACATTTTATTTCTGTTATTTTATTTGCTTTTCCCTGATTCCTACAAGATAGTTTAGAGAAACTATATTATTGTTCCAATTTTACATATTGGGAAACTAAGCCAAGGACTGTCAAGTAACAGACCCAAGCTCATTAAACTCTATTACTATAATTCTCTATAAGTTATGTAACTGAGACTGGAAGCTCTCTCTTATTTACCCACAGGGTAAATAAGTAATATGTGTTTATTTTTAAATGATGGTAAGCTGCTCCCACAGCTAAATACACATCCTGTGTATGTTTGCTAATTGTACCATTTTTTTGGACCCTAATGTCTCTGAGTCCCCTTAGCATACACTGAAATGATTAAAAAAATAAAATGTTTTAATGGTGAAACAGTCCTTATTTCTGTTTGCTCACTGGTGTGGAACTGTAACTTCTGCCCTAGAGGTAATGACAACAACATTATGTTAAGGATTATTAAGTACAGAAATTTTTCAAAGGAAGAAAGAGATTAAGAAATCTCCCTTGTCCAAATCTCTTCTCATATAAAACGCATCTGTTGTTTTGCTGCCCAGCATCTGCTTAGCTTTCTGAAAACAGTACTCTGACTTTCTGTGTGGGATATTATCCTTCGATTTGAGCTTATGAGAGAGTTTGTCCAAACCTTGTCTTAGCTAAGGGAATGAAACTCAAGCTGGGCCAAGCTGACTTTCTTCCCTGGGAATTTGAACTGTGAGCAAACTGAATGTAAAAAGACTGAGCAATATTGGAACTTACTCATCTATACTAATTTTTGGTACCTTGGAGAGACTCACATTGGTTCTCATTACCTACTGAATTACCCTTGGTTTCCTTCTGACCTAAAGCATTCCCTTTAGATTTTTGAGCTATCCACTACTTTTCCAATAAATCCTGTCTCTAATTAACTTAACCTTTATCAGTTTAAGTTGCTTGGGTGAAAGGAATAAAGTCTGGCAATGTTAAGCTGCTAAACTTTTTTACTTTTCTTCCCATAAATCTTGCTTCTTGGTGTTATTCTAGCATCATAACACTGGAGGAGAGGTAGAAAAATGGAAGATAAGATGTTAAGGAAGTCTGGGGGAAAAAAGATTAAGTAGAAAATCTACTCTTTTGGTCCCTGATAAATTTTAAGAAGAACAGCATGGAGGGGAAGTTTCAGGTGTTGAGATAAATATTCCTGTCTCTCCCTTATCAGGACTGATGTTACTGAAGGAGAGAGTATTTAAAAGAATTAGTGGCAAGAGTCAAAGAAATAGGGGGCTTTTTATTCCCCAGCAGTCTGTTTTGGACTTTGAAATCTGACTGAACTATGATGAGATGGGGTAAGTACCTATTACTTGTGCTATAGAGTGTTTAGCCACCATGAATGCCTTCTTTTTAGCTTCTTTGAGTTACCCCTCAACTTTGTTGTTCTAGCCAGACATAAAAAATATGATGTAGTTCCCTCATGTGCAGTGTAGCAAAGATGTGATTCTGTAATCAACAGCACAGGGGAATCAGTTGGTAGAGTTTGAATAAAATCACAGACAAATTTCAGAGGATATGGTGCACCAGCATTGAAGTGGGGCAAAGTCAACAGATAGGGGACCTGTGGAGCTAATCTAGTGGAGAGCAAACTATTCTTAAACAGCAAAATAGTGAATAGTGAGTAGGTGGAGAAAAATGCTCATGCTGCCAGGGTCAGGAAGATACTCAGCAGAAACTGATCTTTGCCAACCAGTTACCAGCAGGGACCTAAGAAAACCAGAAGACAGGGGAGATCTAAGACTGTCCTTTTTAGAGACCTCAAAAGCATGGTGATATTTCCTTTGGCCTTCTAAATATCTTATTTGGGTAAAAGAGAGGAAGCAGAACATAGAAAGATGAATGCTTTAACAATTTGAAATGAGGCTGTAATACCATAAATTTGCTATTTTAACACTGGTTCTTCTTTTTTAAAATCTGTCGGTTAATACTAGTTGCAAAACAACAGAAAAACTGACCAAAGTGACTTGGACAATAGGGACTTATTTTTAATCTTACCTAACAATTCCAGAGGTAGATAGTCCCAGATAGCACAGAGATTAACACTGTAAATTTGGGTCCAAATTCATTTAATTGTTCTTATATGCTATTCTTAGTATGCCAGCAAAGCCTTCCATAAAACAGGAAGAGGATGTTGATGAGCAGGTGACAATGACAAGCTTTCTTATATGCCTTTCCCTTTTTAATCAGAGAAATTTATTTCTGAAAAACCTCAAGCAGACTTCCAGTTTCTGGATAATTTGGAAATCACCAGCTCATTCCAACAATAGCTGAACAGATAAAACATCAGCAACTGTTCTTAGGTCTATAAGGGAAATGAGGTTACAGGACAAATTGCTGCTTTCCAAATTAGAGAGATTGATAGGCTAATACAAAGAATCACAATGTTTTAAAGCAGAAACTCTCTAGCTAAAACTCATACAGCAACAAGTGCCAGAATAGGGAGATCTGAACTATAGTTGAATTTCTTCTGGCTAAGTATGAAAGAATGGGAGATAAAAACTTCAAGGTGACCCAGCAAACAGGGGGACTGCACTCTTTTGTGATTTTTGCCTCTTAAACCCTGCAAGATTCTCACAGTGAATATCAGAGAAGAAACTCCATCTAAGTCTGGCCCTTTCTCCACACCTTACCACTACATTACTAAACACCTATTTACAATAGTACCCAGTATCTTTTATCCAGTACATCACGTCTAGTTATCAAAAGAGAAAAAGCACAAGATATACTGAAAGCGAGGGGGGAAAATACAGTTTGAAGGAACAGAGCAGTCATTAGAATCTGACATGGCAGGGATATTGGCATTATCAGGCCAGGAATTTGAAACAACTATGATTAAGATGCTAAGGGGTCTAATGATAAAGGGGACAACAAGCAAGAATAGGTGGCCAATGTAAGCAGGAAACTGGGAATTCTAAGAACCGAAACACTGAATTTTTTTTCACAGAAATGAAGAATACCTTTGATTATTTGATTATTGTCAGATGCCTTTGACATGATTGAGGAAAGAGTCTCTGAGTTTGATGTTATCTCAATAGAAGTCTGCAAAGCTGAAAAGCAAACAGGAAAAAGGCTTCAAAAAATAGAACACAATATCCAAGAACAGTGGGAGAACTACAAAAGACATATATATAGTGGAACTGGTGTAATTTCTTCCTTACATGCATAATTTATACATAAATCTATGTAAAAAAATTAAAAGAATCACCAAAAATCTCCTGGAACTAAGAAGTGATTATAGCAAAATTGCAGCTCATAAGGTTAATATACAGAAGTCATTTTCTTTTATACTGACAGTGAATAAGTAGGACTTGAAATGAAAAACATAGTACCACTTACCTTAGCAACCTCTGAAATTAAACATTTAGGTGTAAATCTAACAAAAGATATGCAAGATTTGTGTGAGGAAGGCTACAAAACTCTGGTGAGTGAATCAAAGAAGAACTAAATGAATGGAGATATATTCAATGTTCATGAATAAGAAGACTCAATACTGTCAAGATGCCCATTTTCCACCACTTGCCCTATATTTCAATGCAATCCCAATGGCAATTCCAGCAAGTTATTTTGCAGATATTGAAAAACTGATTCCAAAGATTAAATGAAGAGGCAAAAGACCCAGAATGGCAAACACAATATTGAAGAAGAAAGTCTGTACTTATGAAGTACACACAAAATACAGTAATCAAGACAGTGTGAGTGATATTGATAAAAGAAGATA
>ML108914.1:9391-19746 GCA_003697995.1 Taxidea taxus jeffersonii | reverse complement strand
ATATATATATATATATATATATATATATATATATATATATGAATAGCTCAAATAGATCAGTGTGACAGAATAAGGAGCCCAGAAATAGACCCACATAAATATAGTCTGTTGATCTTTGGGAGAGGAGAAAAGGCAGTACAATGGGGCAGAGATAGTCTTTCAATAAATGATGCTAGAACAGCTAGCATCATGTGCAAAAGAAAAAAAAAATCTAGATATAGACCTTATGCCCTTCTTAAAAATTAACTTGAAATGGATCGTAGACTTAACTGTAAAATGCAAAAATATAAAACTCCTGTAAGAAAACATAGAAGAAAACCTTAACTGTAAAATGCAAAAATATAAAACTCCCATAAGAAAACATAGAAGAAAACCTAGATGAAAAAAAGAAAAGAAAACCTAGATGAGTTTGGGGATGGTGATGACTTCTTAGAAAAAACATCAAAGTCATAATCCATGAAAAAAATAATTGGTGAGCTGGACTTTACTAAAATGAAAAACTTCTCTGTGAAAGACTAAGTCAAAAAATGAGGAGATAAGCCACAGATGGAGAGAAAATATTTGCAAAAAATGTAAAATACAGATAAAAGAGTTATCTAAAATATACAAGAATCTTTGAAACTCAATAATAAGAAAATAAACAACCTGATTAAAAAATGAGTCAAGCACAGGCCAGTCCCTGGGGCTAATAATACATTATATGTTTATAAAAAAAATTAAAAAGTGTAAAAAAAAATGAGTCAAGGACCCTAATAGATATTTCATCAAAGAAGACATAAAGATACCAAATAAGCATGTGAAAAGATGTTCCACGTCATATGTCATAAGGGAAATACAAATTAAAGCAATGAGATACTTACTGGAATGGCCAAAATCTGGAACACTGACAACACCAAATGCCAGCAAGGATGTGGAGCAAAAGAAACTTTTACTCATTGCTGGTGGAAATACAAAATGGTATAACTGTTTAGGAAGATAATTTGTCAGTTTCTAATAAAATTAAACATACTTTACCATATAATCCATCAATAATGGTCCTTGGTATTTATCCAAAGAATTTGAAAATTTACATCCTTGAAGAAACCTACACTGAGATGTTTATAGTAGCTTTATCAACATTTACTGAAATATGGAAGCAACCAAGTGAGATGTCCTTCAGTGGGTGAGTAGATAAATAAACTGGTACACCTAAACAATGGAATATTATTCAGCATTAAAAAGAAATGCCAAGGGGCACTTGGGTGGCTCAGTGGATTAAAGCCTCTGCCTTCGGCTCAGGTCATGGTCCCAGGGTCCCGGGATCGAGCCCTGCATTGGGCTCTCTGCTCAACGGGGAGCCTGCTTCGCCCCCCCTCTGCCTGCCTCTCTGCCTGCTTGTGATCTCTGTCAGATAAATTAAATAAAAAATTAAATAAAAAATTAATGCCAAGACTTGGAAAGGAATGCAAGAACCTTAAATGTGTATTACTATGTGAAGAAGCTGGTCTGAAAAGGCTATATACTTATGATTCCAACTATATGACATTTTGGAAAAGGCAAAATTATAGAGACAGTAAAATAATAAGTGGTTGCCAGGAGTTCAGGATGTGGAGAGAGGGATGAATAAAATTTTTAGGGCAATGAAACTTGTATGATCCTACAGTGGTGCATACTTGCCATTATACATTTGTCTGAACCATGGAATATACAACACCAGAGTGAACCTAATGTAAACTGTGGACTATGCATGACTAACAAATGTCCCACTCTGGTGAGAGTTGATAATGAGGAAGCTGTGAGGAGCTAGGAGGAACAAAGGATATATATGAGAATTTTGTGTACCTTTCATTCGGTTTCTCTGTGATCCTAAAATTGCATCTGAAAACAAAGTCTATTTTTAGAAATAGTCCTCAAATAGACTTTCTCTTATGTCATATTGTCTGCTCCAAGTTGTAAATGTGGTGAGAAAGGAACATCTAGAATTTTTTTTTTTTACAAAGTTTTTATTTAAATTCCAGTGAGTTAACATACAGTGTAATACTAGTTGCAGGTGTACAATATAGTACTTCAACACTTTCATACATCACCTGGCACTCATTACATCAAGTGTACTCCTTAATCCCCATCACCTATTTAACTCATTCTCCCACCTGCCTCCTCTCTGGTAATCATCAGTTTGCTCTCTATAATTAAGAGTCTGTTTCTTGGTTTGCCTCTCTTTCTCTCTCCCTCTCACTCTTTTCCTTTTGCTCATTTGCTTTGTTTCTTAAATTCTACATGAGTGGAATCATAAGGTATTTGTTTTTTTCTGACTGACTTATTTTGGTCAATGTAACACTGGTTCTATCCATGTCACTGCACACGTCCAAATTTCATTCTCTTATGCTGAGTAATACTACATTGTATATATATACCATCTTTCTCTCTCCCTCTCCTTTTTTTAATACCATCTCTTCTTCATCCATTTATTAGTTATTCAGAACTTGGGCTTTTTTGCATAGTTTGTATGTTGTAGATAATGCTGCTGTAAACATCAGGATGCATGTATCCTTTCAAGTCTGTATTTTTATATCCTTTGGGTAAATACCTAGGATGCAATTGCTGGATCATAGGGTAGCTCTATTTTTAACTTTTTGAGGAACCTCCATACTGTTTCCCAGAGGGACTGTTCCAGTTTGCTTTCCTAAAAATAGTGCAAGAGAGTTCCCCTTTCTCCGTATCCTCACCGGCACCTGTTTTTTTGTGTTGTTGGTTTTAGCCATTCTGACACGTGTGAGGTGATATCTCATTGTAGTTTTGATTTGCATTTCCCTGATGATATGTAGTATTGGGCATCTTTTCATGTGTCTGTTGGCCATCTGTATGTCTTCTTTAGAAAAATCTCTATTCATGTCCTCTGCCCAGTTTTAAATTGGATTATTTGCTTTTTGGGTATTAAGTTTTATAACTTATATATATATATTGGATACTGACCCTTTCTGAGATATGTCATTTGCAAATATCTTCTCCCATTCTTTAGGTTGCCTTTTAGGTTTTTTTTTTTTTTTGTTGTTGTTGTTGTTGTTTAAGATTTTATTTATTTATTTAAGATTTTATTTATTTGAGAGAGCTGTAGAGAGAGAGAGCGCAAGCACATGCAGGAGCAGAGGGGGAGGAGCAGTGGGAGGGGCAGAGGAAAAAGCAAGCTTCTCCTCTGAGCAGGGATCATGGGACCCTGGGTTCATAACCTGACCTGAAGGCAGATGCCTAACTGACTGAGCCACCCAGACACCACAATTTTATCAATTGTTTCCTTTGCTGTGTGTAAGATTTTTATTTTGATGAAGTCCCAATAATTTATTTTTGCTTTTGCTTCTCTTTCTCCCCAGGAGAAAGGGGTTGGTATGGCCAAAGTCGAAGAAGTTACTGCCTTTGTTCTGTCTAGGATTTTTATGGTTTCAAGTCTCACATTTATGTCCTTAGTCCATTCTGAATTTATTTTTGTGTATGATTAAGAAAATGGTCTATTTTCATTCTTTTGCAGCATGTTGCTGTCCAGTTTTCCCAACACAGTTTGTTGAGGAGACTTTTTCCCATTGGATGTTTTTTTCCCAATTGGTCAAAGATTAATTGGCCGTATAATTTTGGGCTAATTTCTGGGTTTTCTTTTATGCTCCATTGATCTGTGTGTCTATTTTTGTACCAATACCATACTATTTTGATTACTACAACTCTGGAATATAACTTGAAGTCCAGAATTATGCTTCTAGGTCTGTTTTTCTTTTTTAAGGTTGCTTTGTCTATTCAAGGTCTTTTGTGATTCCACAAATTTTAGGTTTATTTGAAGAACATCTAGAATTTTCAGCCTCTGTAATGGGGAGAGGCTGTGCTACTACAGAAGTTTATGTATTCTAGTCGTGTTGTCATTAAATCCATCCTGGTGGGTGCCTGAGTGGCTCAGTCAGTTAAACGGCTGCCTTTGGCTCAGGTCATGATCCCAGGGTCCTGGGATCAAGCCCTGCATTGGGCTCCCTGCTCAGTGGAGACCCTGCTTCTTCCTCTCTCTCTGACCCTCCCCCTGCTCGTGCATATGCTCTCTCTCTCTTAAATAAATAAATAAAATCTAAAAATAAAGAATAAAGAAAACATTACATATTTAGTAATCTATGATGTAATAAAGCAATATTTAAAGCTAAAATTTGTATCTTCACATACATTAAAAAGAAAAATTATAATTAAAAAAATATAATTATAAAAAATTATAATTTAAAATCTAAATATCCCTATATGTAGCCAATTGAAAGAAAAGAAACAATGTGGGAGGAAATGATAACAAATATAAGAATATACTTAATGATATAGAAAATAAATATGTTACTAGGATTTTTGAAGCTGTTCCTATGAAGAGTTTAGTTAAATAGTATATTTTTTTTTTGTTGAGTCACACCAAGAAAAAAAATTGAAATAAAAGGTATCTATAAAAGGGATTGAAAATATTATTAAAATTTTTATTGGAAGGTACTTGGAAAAAGTAGATTAAATAGGTAACTTCAGAGGGAAAAATATAATGATTTTTAAAGGAGAAATAAAATTATAGCCATTAAAGTACTTGAAATCTATACTAAAATCACATAAAGTACAGATTTTTTCCTCTTATTCTATAAAAGCAATCCAATACTTAGTAATCGAGAAAAGAAAAGGATAATTATCTCATATTATGTTCACATAATCATAATAGAGAAATTAAGGAAGACAAAGTAGAGGAAAAATGATAAAAGTCTCCCTTTTAAATACAAATACAAAAATCATAAAAGATATGTTATAAAACTGAATTCAGTAATATATAATGTATGTACCATTGTTATCCTACTTTACTATATCCTGGGAATGCAAATATATTTTAATACAAGAAAATGTCATTAACAAAATTAACAAAGCAGTTACTTCCTTTGATCTTTCCAGTATGTGCAGAAGAACTATGAATCATGACAAATACTACCTAGCTGTGACAAAGTAAATGATGGAGAGAAGTGAATGTCTTTAATTGGCGGATAGCTACGAGAGACCTACAGTTTCACCATTATTTGTGAAGTGCCAGAAAGTAAACAAGTAGCTGAAATGCAGTGATAAAGAGAAAACTTTAAAACTAGCCAGAACAAAAAGAGCATATACTTGGGAACAAAGATAAGACTGACAGTGGACTTCTCATCAAAATCTATGCAAGGCATAATATAACTTCAAAGTGTGCAAAGGATTAATATACAGAACACAAGGGAGCTCTCACAAATAAGTAAAAAAAGAACCAATTAAAAAAGAGCAAGTAACATAAAAACTATGTACAGAGAAATAAATTCAAAAGGCTAATAATTAGGAGACTACTCCACTTTAGTGCTGATAACCAGAATGTAAATTCAACAATGATATATTGGTCTCAGTCATACCTGCTAAAGCAGCAACATCTCTAACTGTTGGTGAGAATATGAGGAAACACAGAATCTTGTGAATGGTGGGAGAGTAAATTGACACAACAAATCTGAGGAGAAAATTTGGCAAAATATCTAATGACATTGTAGATGTGTACACAGCAAGCCCAGAAAATGTCATCTTAGGTGCACCTTTTAGTGCATAAAGGCATGTTTATCTTAGAGAAACTTCCAAACCTATAGGTATGTACAAAATGTACATTGAAGCACTGTTTCTCAAGGCAATACAAAGAAAATAAATTTTATATTTAAATTTAAATAAGGAAAAACTCCCCTATATTTCAGCATGATGAAAGTATTTAAAAAACAAAACAAACCCCTCTGTTTTCTTCATGTGTTGATATATTATATATTATGAAGTAATTAACATGAATTGGATGTCCTGTTAATATGAGCAGGTGAGAGTTCCAGAATTTAATAAAAATATTTAAAAGAGGAATAATTTACTTATTCCCAAGTTAGTTATTTGGGGCCTGCCAATAATACTGGAATTGTCTACATTTGTCTATGTACTTCTTTACTTAAAGTCATGAATTTAAATATGTATTAACTTCCTTAGTAAAAAGTGAGAAAAATTGAGTTTAGGAAATTTGTTGTAAATCACATTAGCAGGCTACTTGAAAATATATATCTCATTTAGCCTTTGAGGGCTAAAATTTTATCCTTGTCTTTGGTTTCATTTTGGAGTAGTTTATTTGGCAACATAATTTATAAGCTATGTAAACTGTGTGTTTTTATTCTGTTCTTTGAGCTTTAGTTACCACCTTGAAACTGCTATGAGATTGGGAAACATTATGTTTATGAGACTGCTTAAAATCAAACTTGTATTTTGAATTATTTTAAGCAGAGGGTATTTTCCATAATGCCTTATGTAAGAAAGCTGATAGTTAAGGGATTGAAATGAGAACAGGAAAGTTCAAAACTAAAGTATTTTTTTTTTTGTCATATGAACTGTTACTATGTTATTTCTCATTTGTGTTTTACTTAAACGACAATCTTGTGGGTTGGGGGTGTTGAGAGGAGAGGGTATCATCTATAATATTGATAGTTTTTCTTACCTTTTCTTACATTTTCTTCAGTGTTTTTCATTTCATTCTTATTTCTCTACTATTACCAGAATTTTCTAATTGTAAAAATTTTAGGAGTAAATATCAAATATAAGTGAAAAATGGAAACTGTAATAAGAAAAAAAAAGCTAGATGCACTTTCAAGCAGTTATCCACCTACCTCATATTACTTACAGTGCAGACCACTCAATTTTAAATGTAACTCTCCAATTCCACAGCACAGAAAATGAGACTATATATATCATTACAGTCCCCAGTAGAGATAATGAGAGCATATGCACAGCTACAACTATCCATTGAGATAATGAGATTATAAATACTGTACGCCTACTGCTTCCAGGTGTAATGATAAGCTACCATTTTATGGTCCTATTTCTGCAATCATCCTTGAGGATGATTCCTAATGAGGAATAGAAACAGATAACCACTTATCATAGCCTTTCCAAAACCAGCTCATGAAGAAAGGTACAAGTGGCAACAAAGTTACTGAATATATTCATCTGTTAACTAATATCTGCTATTCTTAGAGAACCATGTTCAATGAAGGTGTTACTATAGAACCATGTTCAATGAAGGTGTTACTAAGAATAATCCTTTAGAGAGTTAAGGTAGCTCTCATAAAAGTAGGGTATAATTGAGAGACTTTTTGAAATACTCATTTAATGAATTCCCATTCTCTTAAAGGAAAATCAGTGTCTAACAAATCAGTAAATTACATTGTTGGCAGTAGTATCCATTTTCTACAGCAAGGGGATATTTATATTCTTTAGGTACTTCCACCTGCCTAAATGTATTTGTGTTTTAAAAAAGTTATGTGGAAATAAATAGCTCCAGGCTCAGTCTGGGGAGGGGATGAGGGATTAATTGCTAAGTATCCAAAAAAATATTATATACTTCTGCTCGGTTTTGATACTTGAAATTTAATTCCACAAAGTCAAATATTCCTGCATGTAAGGAAAGGTGATTTTAGCTTTAGGAGAATGGGAATCATATTTTCACCCTTTGCTGCATGTAGTAAGTTGCAAATATTTCATATATGATTATTTTGAGCCTTTTTTCTGGAAATTTTCAAGTCCAGTCCAGATTTTGGATGTTCACAAAATTATTTCTACCTACTTCTGAGTTTCATAATCCACCATTCACACCACCTCCTGAGATCCAGGCACAGTAGTTTATTTATTTTTTACTTCTTATTTAAATTATAGTTAATATACAGTGTTATATTAGTTGCAGGTGTACAATATAGTGATTCAACACTTCTATACACACCAATGCTCATCATAAGTGTCCTCCTTAATCCCTATCACCTGTTCCACTGATCCCCACCTACCTCCTTCTTTGGTAACCATCAGTTTATTCTCTAGTTAAGAGTTTGTTTCTTGGTTGGCCTCTCTCTTTTTTCCCTTTGCTTGTTTGCTTTGCTTCTTAAATTCCACATACGAGTGAAATCAAATGGTATTTGTCTTCTTTGACTTCTTTTGCTCAGTATAATACACTTTAGGTTTGTCCATGTTGTTGCAAATGGCAAGATTTCATTCTTTTTTATGTCTGAGTAATATTCCATTATATATATGTAATGGATATATGTATCACCTCTTTTTATTCATGTGTTGATGGACACTTGGTCTGTTTTCATGATTTGGCTATAGTATTTTTGTATTCTTTGGGTAAATACCTACTAGGATCATAGAGTAGTTCTATTGTAAACTTTTTTGAGGAGCCTCCATACTCTTTTTCCACAGTAGCTGCAACCAGTTTGCATTCCCAAGAGTGCAAGAGGGTTCCCCTTTCTCTACATCCTCCCCAACACCTGCTATTTCTTGTGTTGTTGATTTTAGCCATTCTGATAGGTGTTCTCTTATTGTAGTTTTGATAAGTAATCAAATGATTACTGATTGGTAAGTAGTAGTAAGCATATTTTCATGTATGTTAGCCATCTGTGTGTCTTCTTTAGAAAAATGACTACTCATGTCCTCTCCTCATTTTTTAATTGGATTATTCATTTTTTGGGTGTTGAGTTTTGTAAGTTCTTTATTATACATACACACACACACACACATCTCTGAGCATGGAATGTCTTTCCATTTTTTTGTGTCATCTTCAATTTTTTACAACAATGTTTTGTGATTTTCAAAGTACGGGTCTTTTACCTCTTTGGTTAATTTTATTCCTAGGTATCTTATTTTTGGTGTAATTTTTGATGCAATTGGTGCAGCAAATGGGATTGGTTCCTTAATTTCTCTTTCTGCTTCATTATTGGTGTATAGAAATCCAACAGATTTCTGCATGTTGAGTTTGTATCCTGTGACTTTACTAAATTCGTGTATCGGTTCTAGCCGTTTTTTTGGTGGAGTCTTCAGGTTTTCTGTATATAGTATCATGTCATCTGCAAATAGTGAAAGTTTGACTTTTTCTTTACTGAGTTGGATGTCTTTTATTTATTTTTGTTGTCTGATTGTGGTTACTAAGTCTTCTAGTACTATTTTGAGTCAAAGTGGCAAGGGTGGACATCCCTGTTTTGTTCCTGGTCATAGAGGAAAACCCCACAGGTTTTCCCCATTGAAGATTTTATTAGCTGTGGGTTTTTCATATATGTCCTTTATTATGTTGAGGTATGTTCCCTGTAAACCTTCTTGGTTCAAGGTTTTTATCATCAGTGGATGTTTTACTTAGTCAAATGCTTTTTCTGCATCTATTGAGAGGATCATATGGTTCTTTTCTTTTGTTAATGTGGTATCACTTTGATTGAATTTGTGAATAATGAACCATTCTTGCAACACAAGAATAAATCCCACTTGATCGTGTTGAATGATTTTTTTTTAATGCCAGTTGGATTCAGCATTTTGGATTCAGTTTGCTAGTATTTTCTTGAGAATTTTTGTATCTGTGTTCATCAGGGATATTGGCCTGTAGTTCTCTCTTTTTTTTTAAAGATTTTTATTTATTTATTTGACACAGAGAAATCACAAGTAGGCAGAGCAGCAGGCAGAGAGAGAGGAGGAAGCAGGCTTCCTGCTGAGCAGAGAGCCCAATGTAGGGCTCGATCCCAGGACCCTGAGATCATGACCTGAGCCAAAGGCAGAGGCTTAACCCACTGAGCTACCCAGGTGCCCCTGTAGTTCTCTTTTTTTAGTGGCATCTTTATCTGGTTTTGGTATTAGGATAATGCTGGCCTCGTAGAATAGATTTGGAAGTTTTCCTTCCTTATTTTTTGGAATAGTTTGAAAAGAATTAGGTATTAACTCTTCTTTAAATGTTTGGTGGAATTTACCTGTGAAGCCATCTGCTTCTGGACGTTTGTTTGTTGGGAGTTTTTTTTGAATACTGATTCAGTTTCTCTGCTGGTAATCAGCCTGTCAAGTTTTCTATTCCTTCCTATTTCAGTTTATTTGTTTTTAAAAATTTATCCACTTCTTCCAGATTGTGTAGTTTGTGGTACCTAATTTTTCATAATATTCTCTTGTATTTGTTTCTATTTCTGTGGTGTTGGTTGTTATTTCTCCTTTCTCTAGGTACAGTGGTTTCTTTACCTGTCCCATATTCCAAAATCTTTTCAAGGCCTTTCACAAAGGGCTTAAATCCATTTCCCCAGCTAGAGAATATCTTGCTTACACTCCTCCTCTAGGTATCCGAGAAGGAGAATCTCATAATACATTTCCATTTTGGTCTCAGTAATTATCATGAACTGAAAATATATTTTATTTCTAATACTTAATGTCTGTCTCCCCATGTGAGTATGAGACAGGAGGAAAGAAAACTTTGTTGTATTAGACAGGAGGAAAGAAAACTCCCCCATGTGAGTATGAGACAGGAGGAAACAAAACAGGAGTATAACACATACCTATTA
>ML108913.1:12356-27676 GCA_003697995.1 Taxidea taxus jeffersonii | reverse complement strand
ACACACAATGGAATACTATGCAGCCATCAAAAATGAAATCTTGCCATTTGCAAAGACATGGGTGGAACTAGAGGGTTTATGCTAAGCAAAGTCAGTCAGTCAGAGAAAGACAAATTATCATATGATTTCACTCATATATATGTGAATTTAAGAAATAGAGGATTGTAGGGGAAGGGAGGGAATAATAAAACAAGAAGACATCAGAGAGGGAGAGAAACAGTAAGAGACACTGAAGTATAGGAAACAAACTGAGAGGCCCTCCCAGGTGGCACAGTCATTTAAGCATCTGCCTTCAGCTCAGTTCATGATCCCAGGGTCGTGGAATGAGCCCCAAGCTGGACTCTGCTGAGCTGGAGTGTGCTTCTCCCTCTCCCTCTGCCTGCCACTCCCCCTTCTCATGCACTCTCTCTGTCAAACAAATAAATAAAATCTAAAAAAAAAAAAAGAATAAGGGAAACAAACTGAGGGTTGATGGAGAGGAGGGGAGTGGTAGGGTTGGGATAATTGGGTGATGGGCATTGAGGAGGGCATGTGATGTAATGAGTACCAGGTGTTATACAAAACTGATGAATCACTGAACTCTACCTCTGAAACTAATACCACACTATACTTAAGTTAATTGATTTTAAATAAAATAAAATTAAATTAAAAAATAAATAAAAACTTCCTCTCATATTTTCTACTTCAGAGCTCTTTAAAAATTAGCTGATATTGAAAGTTTTAAATTAAAAAAAAGATTTTAATTATGTATGTGAGAGGAAGAGAGAGTGAGGGGAAGGAGCAGAGGGAGAGGGAGAAGCAGAGTCCCCACTGAGCATGGAGCATGTTCATGGAGCATGAACATGGGTCTAGATCGCAGGACCCTAGGGTCATGACCTGAGCTGAAGGCAGACACTTAATCGACTGAGCCACTCATCCACCCATCTACTTCAGAACCCCTTTTTTCTTTTTAAGATGTTATTTATTTATTTGACAGAGAAAGAGAGATCACAAGTAGGTAGGCAGAGAGAGTGAGGGGGAAAGCAGGCTCCCTGCTGAGCAGAGAGCCCAATGCGGGGCTCAATCCCAGGACCTTGAGACCATGACCTGAGCTGAAGGCAGAGGCTTAACCCTTTGAGCCACCCAGGCGCCCCTACTTCAGAACTCTTATTAGCTGATATTGAAAGTTTAAAATTGGTCCTCCATATATCTTAGATTTTCCTTTCAATAAATACTTTCTTTATTTCGTCTTGTACTATGTAATACAAAACCATATTGCCCATTTTGGTTGCTCTGTTGAGGGGTTTTTGTTGTCTCATAATCATGCTCAAGTTTTCCTATTTTTGGGTGCCTGGGTGGCTCAGTGGGTTAAAGCCTCTGTCTTCAGCTCAGGTCATGATCCCAGGATCTTGGGATCAAGCCCCACATCGGGCTCTCTGCTCAGCAGGGAGCCTGTTTCCCAGGATCCCTCTCTGCCTGCCTCTCTGCCTACTTGTGATCTCTGTCAAATAAATAAATAAAATCTTAAAAAAAAAGTTTTCCTATTTTCAACACGAAACACGTAATGAACAATCATGTTTGTATTTTGTCCTGTGCTGTGTGATACAAAAACATATTGCTCATTTTGGTTGTTCCATTAGAGGGTTTTTGTTGTTTCATAATCACGCTCAGTTTTTCATATTTTGAATATGAAATGAGTACATGAATAATCATGTTTGCATTTTGCCTTGTACTGTGTGATATAAAAAGTGTCCAATTGGGTTGTTCTATTGAGGGGTTTTTGTTGTTTTGTAAGCATGTTCAGTTTTTCAGTTGTTTTTTTTTTTTTTTAAATGCATGTGTTACCCTTTGCCTCCAAGAATGTTATAATTATTCTGAAGTCTTGTTCTTGCTCTATGAGCTATTTCACTGGGCAAAAGTTCTTCTCAACGCTGGATTTGATAGCTCTTTCAAGATGGTGATTTTTGGGGCGCCTGGGTGGCTCAGTGGGTTAAAGCCTCTGCCTTCGGCTCAGGTCATGATCCCAGGGTCCTGGGATTGAGCCCTGCATCAGGCTCTCTGCTCAACAGGGAGCCTGCTTCCTCCTCTCTCTCTGCCTGCTTCTCTGCCTACTTGTGATCTCTGTCTGTCAAATAAAGAAAATCTTAAAAAAAGAGAGAGAGAGAGATGTTGACTTTCTTCTTATGTTTGGTAATTGCTCCTTAGAAGCTCAGCTTTTACCTGAGATTTCCCATTAGACCGTTTGTGCTCTCCATGTCTATGCTCCTTAACAAAAGGGGCATGAGACCATATCCTGGTGCAATGGTGATATGTTGTCAATAGCTGGCAGGGGGCATATCACGATGGGGGGATATTTTGGCTGCTCGTCTTCTGCAAACCGTGCTTCCCTTTCCTCCTCCATGTCATCAGCCATCAAGACCACTGCTGTCCTTCTTTTCACCTAATGATCTACTAACCACTGCTCTCAGCCAGAGGCAGGTAATTTTTTTTTTTTTTAAAGATTTTATTTATTTATTTGACAGACAGAGATCACAAGTAGATAGAGAGGAAGGAAGCAGGCTGCCTGCTGAGCAGAGAGCCCGATGCCGGGCTTGATCCCAGAACCCTGGGATCATGACCTGAGCCCAAGGCGGGGCTTTAACCCCCTGAGCCACCCAGGTGCCCATGGAGGCAGTAATCTTGCTGGAGTTTCTCGGCCCCAGGACACTAGAAGGGGGAGTGTGTGGAGTGGTTAACAAGCTTGGTGGTGCACAACAGTGACACTCAGTACACAGTGCACAGTGATGACACTCAGGGTGTCATCAGTGCCTTGTTGGTGACTTCTGAGCCCCAAAGCCCTCAGGATCCACCCTCTTTGAGCCTGGAGTGATTTTGGTGCTGTTTTCAACTCCTGTGGTGGTCAGTCTATAGCTCTGCACACTTTGGGCTGTGGTTTTCTTCTCTGACCAGTTCCTACCAGCCAACTAGCTCTCGGAATTCTCATGGTTTCTGCTCCACCAAGGGCTCTCCTTGTTGTCCAGGGTGATTATGAATTTATATTACCTTTTTTTAAGATTTTACTTTTAAGTATCTACACACCCAACGTAGGGCTCGAATTTACAACCTCGAGATCAGGAGTCGTATGCTCTACCGACTGAGCCAGCGAGGCGCCCCTATATTACTTATTTTTATATATTTCATATGTTTTCATTTCTAACCAGCTGGGATGGGAAGGAAAGGCTGCAGCTTGTATTCCATCTGCAATCTGGGACTGGAACCATCTCCCATAGGACTCTCTCTACCATAACACCAATGTTGATGGTAGGCAAAATAAGGGCCTCCTCCCTTCCTCGAGGAGGTCAGTGTCCTAATCCCTGGAAGCTGTGCGAATGTTATGCTAGATACCAAGGGAGAATTAAGAACCCAGATGTGGTTGCAGTTGCCGAACAGCTCGATGTTACAGTATGCAGATTGTCCTGGATTATCTGGGTGGGCACAACGTAATCACAAGAGTCTTTACAGATGAGATCGGGCACGTTCAGGGTGGTATGGCCGTAGGCTCACAAGAGTCTTTAAATGTGGAAGAGGGAGGAAGGAGAGTTAGTATCAGAGGGATTGATGTGATGAAGAACCCAACTGGCCACCGCTGGGGCTGAAGATAGAAGGGGGCCAAGGAAGTGGGCAGCCCCTTTAAGCTGGAAAAGACAAGAAACAGATTTCTGGTCTAGAGTCTCCAAAAATGAACGCAGCCCCGCCCACACCTTTATTTCAGCCCAGTGAGATCCACTTTGGACTGCTGACCTTGAGAACTGTAAGATAACAAATCCACATTTGTTTCAAGCAACTAAGTTGGGTGTGATTTGTTATGGCAACAATAGGAATTGAACACAAGGTTGAAATGTGATTGTTGGTGTCTGTCCTTCCACCTCACTGCCAGCTTCTGGAGAACAAGGGCCATACTGTTGTCTCCTTTATTTACTGGGAATTCGGCACACGATCTGGGCCACAGTCAGGGCTTAGTCACTATTTGTGGAACAAATGAGAGAAGGAAAGGCTGCTCTCGCTCTTTGACGTCTGACACAGGCTCTGAGATTGCAAAGCAGTCACTGCCTTTTGCCTTCCCCAGGCCCTAGACACCCGTAGCCCTTTGAACTCACTTTTCTTGGTTTTCCTTGTCCCCCACTGCAGGTCTTATGGTAATGCATTTGCAGCTGCCTCCTCTGCTGGGGACCGTGGCCCTCCCCTCTCCAGCCCTGTGTGCAGCAAGAATTGGGATGGAAGACGCGTGTCACATATGTACCCAACTTTGCCCACAGGGCTTCTGGGGGGTTATGCCTGAAACGAATGTTTTCTTCCTCTCTGGGATCCTGCCTGCTTTCCTCTCTCCTCTCAGCTGCCTCCCTTCCTCTCTCCCCAGCCAGCTTCTGCACTTTGCCAAGTGGCTTGAATGAGGGACTTAGCGTTTGGTCCATCTCTTCCTTTAACCGCAAGGTTCCCATCTTCCTTACAACACTTCTGAAACCTTCTCATATGATCCCAGCGGTTTCCAGGAGAGACAATGAAAAGAATTAAAAGCACTCTCCGGCCACCTTGGGTTTACTATAACGCCGCTCAGGGACTCCCTCAGTTCATTTTCTGCAGACCTGCAAAATCCCCCAGGCTGGGATTTCTGAGCTGTTGCTGGGTCACTGCGATACTGTTATTTTGTTGCTGCCTTTTCAGGCAGCCATTCTCAGGCCTTGGCTTCTCTGATCCTGAGCTGAGTTTGGCTTCTGCCTTCTGGCTTTCCCTTCATTTGCCTTGTGTTCAGTCTCTCCTCGAACAAGGCTCTGATGGGCTCGCTCGGTCATGGTCTAACACAGCGTTCTCATGCCAGACCTCCTGTAATGCTGCTGATTTGTTCCATATGTTTGATTCTGGTAACCGGCCAATTCCTGGGCAGTCTTTTGTGGCTAGGTCTGGTAGCAGAGCCAAGAGAATCAATGTGTGGAAACTTACATAGTGAGATTATTGCCTTTGGCCACAGGGTCCTGGTGCCTTCTGTACTAGGCACAGGGATACCACTCAAGGGCAAACAAACTCCTTAACACAACTCTATTTTTGCAAGTGATATTCACACCTCTTCATTCTTTTCCATTTGTCTCCCCCCCCCCATGAAGATAACTAGTCAATGAAACAAGTAGATCTTCCAATTTCACCCTCCCTACCCACAACTCAATTTTAGGTGTGAACTTTTCATTTTGGAGGAATCCTTAGGTCTCCATCATCGGATCTGCCTCAGGAGGCTGGGGCACCACAGAAGTGAGGTCCAGATCTAAGATGATGGCTCCTGTCCTAACAATGAGCTGTTATTTCTGTTCCCCTGTGGACAACGGTCTAGGGGTCTGCATGCGCCCAAGGCATCAGAGGCAAGCGGGACAGGACTCTGAGGTCTGTATTCTCTGGTGGCTGACTTTGTCTTTTTTTTTTTTTTTGGAAGATTTTATTTATTTATTTGGCAGAGAGAAAGAGAGCACAAGCAGGGGCAGCAGCAGGCAGAGGGAGAAGCAGAAAGCGAGAAGGAGAGAATGAGCACCAGTAGGGGAGGAGGGAGCAGAAGGAGAGAAACAATTTCAAGTAGACTCCCTCCAAGCCAAGCACAGAGCCGGAAGAGGGGCTGGATCTCACAACCCCGAGATCACAACCTGAGGCGAAATCAAGAGTTGGACACTCAATCGACTGAGCCACCCAGGCGCCCCTGACTCTGTCATCCTCTATGAAGACTCTTTCCTCCCTTCCAGAACTCCACCCCTGCCGCCTAAGCTGGTAACGTTGATCACAAGCATTTTGCAGAGGCTACCCCAGGGAAATTAAAGGTGTTAGGGTGCTACCAGAGGCAGCTGCTTTCAATTCACTGCTCTCACACAATTAACGCTGGGAGGTTTTAGTCATATGCCTGGAAGGTGCAGCTGAGCGTTTCCGATTTTAGGACAGCTCATTGTCCTCAAACGACTGAACAACTCATTATTTTTATCATTAAAGTCAACTGATCACATATAGCAAAAGAAATCCATATAATCATGCTTATTTCTGTATTGCGCTCTACTGATCTAACCATTTGTGTCTACCTCTGTCAGTACCATGCTGCTGTGGTTACTGCTGCTTCCTTTACAGGACATTTTGCCACTGCTAGGGCAAGGACCCTATTAGTGCCTCCTACTCTTTTTTTTTTTTTTTAAGATTTTTATTTATTTCCTTGACACACAGAGAGAGATCACAAGTAGGCAGAGAGGCAGGCAGAGAGAGAGGGAGAAGCAGGCTCCCCGCTGAGCAGAGAGCCCGACATGGGGCTCGATCCCAACACCCTGAGATCATGACCTGAGCGGAAGGCAGAGGCTTTAACCCCTGAGCCACCCAGGCGCCCCTACTCTTTTTTTTTTTTTAACCCTCAAAATGTTTTGGCTGTGCTCATGTGAGTCTTCCAGAGGAATTTCAGAATCAACTTGTTAAGTTCCAAAATCTCCACATCGGGATTTTGATGGAAATTGCATTAAATTTACATCATTAGAATATCAAATCTTCTCATCAGGAACATGTTGAGTTTTCATTTATTTAGGTCATTGTTAATGTCCTTAAAGTTCTCCGGTTTTCTTCATATATTTCTCAAAATGTTCCAGGTATATACTCTTTTTTTTTTCTTCCTGTTTCAGCCAATGGGATTTTTTTTTGCTGTTTTTTGTTTTTCCATTTCAGACTAATTTTTTTAAACAAGGTTTTGTCTTAGTCAAGGTTCCTATGGTAGCAATTTACAGAGATACACTCTAAGGCAAAAAAAAAAAAAAGTGGGGTGGGGGTGGGAATTCTTTGGAAGCTGGCCAAGGCCTCCTTTGCAGCCTGAGGGCAGAAGGGGGAGTGGGCCTCAGGAGGGGGCCTGGAAACAAGAACTGCTTAGTTTCTGTGTGCTGCTTTTCCCAGTAGATGTTTTCCTCTCCCTCTGTAGTTTATAGCTTTCTTTGCTGCTCTCTTTGTCCCGCTTGCCATTTCTGGGAAGCAAGGTGATATAGAGCAAATCTGGCTACAGGGTCTATCCATGTGAATGGAGCATTTCTCAGCATCTGTGGGCTGGGTAGACTTCTGACACAGATTTCAAAGCTCTGTAATGTCAGGAATTTGAAAACAATCTGTCTCTTCTTGTGTAAGAGGGTTAGAGTTGGCAGAAATGGTATGGGAGAACCCTCCCTTCCTAGTTCCAGGTGACTGATAAACAGGGACTGACAATCATCACTTCTCTGGGATTAATAATTCAACAAAAATATATTGAGCCCCTACTGCTTTGCTGTTCACCATGTGCTTCTGCTTACTTCATTTTGGCTCAGATCACATAGTATCCCATAAACACTGAACTGTGTGGTTTAGGGACATAAATTGCCATTTCAAATATTTTGGCTGTAGAAAATAAGATCCTTCCAATTTTGCAATTTGAGATAAAGATAACTATATTGCCACTCTAAACTGGCATATGATTCATTTTGATTTCTCTCTGTAGAAAAGGCGCTTATTAAAAAACAAAAACGAAAACTCTCCTTGAAAATAAAATTCTGTTAAGACTTTTTTTTTGCCTGGTAGAGGGCTTTTTTTTCACTGGAGGAGTGGGAGGGAGAACCTGGACAGAGAGCAGCAGGCACGATGGGCGGGGGTTGACCCTTGGGACGGACTGGGTTGGGAAAAGGCTACCACCAGGCCTGCTGAGAAGGAGAAACTACATTTTGCTTTACCTCACCTAGTTCAGTAGTTGACATCCTTTTTTTGACTGGGAGCCAGGTGAAAGCTACAATGGGAAGTTGGAACCAGGAAACTGGCAGTCTTGACCAAACTGGTTACTAATTGAACGACCTTCGCAGGTAACCTAGCCTCTGTGAAACTGCTTTCTCATTTTCAAACCGGCATAACAATTCTTAGATTCAGGGGTTATGGAAGGAAACACAAAAAGCAAAGGCCTGGATACACATGACACAGGACCAATCACAGTGTGAGTCTGACACTAGCGAAGGAAAAAAGAACAATGAGTTTGGAGGGACATTAGGTAAAAGTGTCAGGGTAACTCCAGAGATGTATCTCGGCAAACCCCAGCTCTTCCAGCAGACACCAAAAACCTTCACATAGCGAACGCGTTCTCCTTTAATTGGAAAACGAACGTTCGCTTTGGCCGAGTGAGTCCTTTCCTCACATAGAAAACTCCATTTCTCCAAACTGCGCTTCCCCGCCCAGTCTGCAAACAAGAAGTCAGGTTTTCCTCACAGGCCTGCAAGGGCCCTGGAGAGCCGAGCGGGACACCCACGCTGAGCGAGGCCCACAAACTGGGCCGAGACAGGGTTGGAGGGCTGGAGTCCGAGCCCCAGCGGGCCGGACTGCCAAGGGACCGCCCGGTCCGCACCACTCTGTCCCCGCCTCCGTCGGACACGTAAGCACGACTGAGACCGTGGCTTCCGGCAGCCCCGGCGTGCTTTCCGGTTGTCCCGCGCACCCCACTTCCTTCCGGGGCGGGACTTCCTGGCCACTAGTGATAGGTGCCGGACTGCAGAGCTGGTGGGAGGAGCACACAGAAGGTCAGTCTGGGTAGCGAGGCCTTACGCTCCTCGAAAGGTACCCGGGAGGACGCTCTTCCTCGCCCTGTTTCTTCTTTCTCCCCGCGAGTCCTCGGTTTGCGCGGACGTACTGGGCTTTTGGTACCACCACCCACCTGAGGCTCTTCCGCTTCCTCTTTTCCCAGGCTCCGCCCCCAGCGTCCCGTGGCCATGACGACCGCCCAGCGGGACTCCCTAGTGTGGAAGCTCGCGGGGCTGCTGCGTGATTCCGGTGAGTGGATACACGGTTGATCTGGGACTGGGGCAAGGCGGGGGTGCACCCTGCCTTCCAGAGACACTCCTCCCCTTAGAAGTCATAGAGTTACAGCTGTTTAAGGTTACGAGGGTTCTGGCGTCAACTCTTTTTTTTTTTTTTTTTACTCCTCTGCCCTTACTTACAGGGTCCTTTGTTTTTGACATTTCAAACCTTAGCCATCCTTCGAGACCCAACTCCAGTGTCACTTCCTCAACGCGTTCTCTGATACTCTAAGAGGAAAGTGATCGTTACTTGGCTGTAAATCTCTGGAGACCCGGGACTGGCATAATCATTGCTCTGTGGCAAAGCCCTTAGTAGAGTTAAAAGCACTAGATTTGGAGTCAGATGCACTTGGGTTGGAATCCCAACTCTTTCAAGCGTGGCAAAGTTGTTTAAGTTTTCTGAGCTTCAGTTTTCCACAGCAGGAATATGGCATAACGATTATACTTAACTCAGATGGTTGTTATTTGGATTAATCTTAACCCTCATGAAGCTCTTGGGACAATGTTTGTATACTATGTAAGGGCTCAAAACTGGTAGCTATTGTTACTACAGTTTTTCTTTCAGTTCCTGGGCACGGTGGAGCCACACTGGTTGTTCAATGTGTGGTTGACATTCGTTGTGGTAGAACAAGCCTTGATTTGAGATCAGACAGAAGTAACAACTTACTGCCATTTATATAAGCTCAATTAGTGTTCTTCTCCAGGCCCCAGTTTCCATCTCTTTAAGGGGTGGTCAGTAGTCCCTCTCTTTAGGAGATTCCTATGAAGTTTAAATGAGGTAAAAAAGTTGTTTGCCACATACCACCCGATTAATGTTAGCCACTTGCCCACTGTCTGTACTCCCATTGGTGGTGTCTGTGGAATCTCTCTTTAGAGCAGTTTTACCCTCTGACTTGTTTTATTAACTGTGTGCATGTTTTATTTCTTTTATACTCGGAGGCTCTTTGAGGGTGAGAAGAGTCTTTGAAACCTGTCTGCGTCTAGCCTTAGTTTCTAGTACCTGAACATCTTTCATGTAAGGTTGCAGGATTTATCAGTTTGTTTGGCACAAATCTGACCTGGTGTTCCGGGGTTAGGGATGATGATGTGGTGTGTGTGTGTGTGTGTGACTATAAGAGGTAGCAAGAGATTTGAATGGTGCTGGCATAGTTTTGTATCTTGATTGTGATGTTGGTTACAGGAATCCATGCCAATGCCAGATAAGTAGCAGAGAACTGTAGGTACAGACAGATATCGGTTTCCTGACTTTGATATTGTATCATATTTACATAAAACGTAAACATTGGGGGAAACTGGGTGGAGAATGTAGGGTACCTCTCCGTAATATTTTTGTAACATGTTCTGACTCTATCCTTGTTTTAAAAACAAAAAAACAGTAAAAAAAATATTTTTCCATGCCTACCTCATAGCTATACTTCTTAGATGCAGTGATTGGTACCAAGGTGATCAAAAGATGTCCTCAAAGATGTCCTCATTAGAGAGAGCAGTTTAAACATGGAGATGGCAAATAATGCTTCAGTGCTATAACGAGTGGTTCTTTTCTCTATGACATGCACTTTGGGATGGTTAGAAAATTTCTGTAAGTGTGCATATTACTTTTGCAATCAGGGAAGTAAAGATGAAACATGTGGGGCACCTGGCTGGTTCAGCGGTGAAGCATGCAACTCTTGATCTTGGGGTTGTGGGTTCGAGTCCCATGTTGGGTGCAGAATTTAGTACCAAAAAAAAAAAGGTGAAACACCTAACCAGCTTTTATGTAAAGTGAGTGATTATAATATAAAAGGGCAGCCGTGTCACACACTGAGAAGCCTGTCTAGAGGAGGAAGGTCTCAAACTGGGCAGAGTGGAAGGGAATGTGTCAGAAAATGAGGAATCTGTGAACCAAGCTGACTGTATTCCCAGCACCTTGAATAGATCAGACTCTCTTGAGCAGATGGTGAAAGAAAATTTGGAAAAGTTGGTTGGCTGTAGCGAACACAAACTCATGTCATCAGACTGAAGAGTTAGGATTTTTGTGAAGCTAGAAGGGAGCTGTGGAAGACTGTTGAGCAGGGAGGAGAGAGAATGACTTCAGCAGTGGGAGCTCTACAATATGGATTGGAGTGGGTGTATCCCAGGGTCACAGAGTCTCAGAATAAAGGGAAAGACCCCTTTGTCATGTTCTCCTTACTATCTGTGCCTTTCCCTGCAGGCGATGTAGTCCTCTCTGGCTGTTCCACCCTGAGCCTGTTGACTGCCACCCTGCAACAGTTGAACCATGTATTCGAGCTGCATCTGGGGCCATGGGGCCCTGGCCAGACAGGCTTTGTGGCTCTGCCCTCTCACCCCGCTGACTCCCCTGTCATCCTCCAGCTTCAGTTCCTCTTTGATGTGTTACAGAAAACTCTTTCCCTTAAGGTCCTGCGGTGGGAACGGTATAGGGTGTGGGAAGAGCCCAAGAGCTGGGAGTGGGGAGGGGCAGGGGCACGAGAAGTCTGCAGGGCCCAGATTGAGAAGGTATGAGAGCTGTGCGTGGCTGTGTGAGGGTGAAGAGGCCAAGGAAAGGGAGGTGTGCGCACTCGGTGACATGAGGTTTTTTTCTTTCAGCTGGTTCACATCCCTGGTTCTGGCCTCCCTGGGCCCATCAAGATTTTTCCCTTCAAGTCCCTTCGGCAGCTGGAGGTATGGAGTATTGGGGGATGCTGGCATGCAAAGCCCCGTTTGAGGCAATGTTTTGGGAATGGGAAGAAGGGCCCCCCCCCTTTGGTGGGTGGGCCAGGCCCGAGTGTGTCCACTGCCCTGCAGTAACACGGCATCTTCTCTTTCATTTAATGCTGCCTTCAACCATGGTTGGCTTTGTCATCTTTTCCCTCCCCATAAAAAGAGGAAGTGAGGTGAAGCCTCTGTCTTTTGTGAAATTCTGTCTGTCTCCCTCCCTCTCTCCTCTCTCCCTCCCTCCCCCTCAGCTCCGAGGTGTCCCTCTTCATTGCCTCCGTGGCCTCTGTGGCATCTACTCCCAGCTAGAGACTCTGATTTGCAGCAGGAGCATCCAGGCCCTGGAGGTAAGGAGGATGAGGGCTGGGCCCAGATCCCCGTTCTTAGGGACGTAGAGGTCCACACTCTGCTGTTCCCTCTTCTCTGCAGCCTTCCCTGCTTCCCTCATCCCTTTGGACAGTGTCCTTGCCCCCTCTGTGACGCTGCTGGAGTGCTGTGTACCTGTCTGTATGTTTATGGTCACACTTATCATCTTATATTCAGTATTCTCCGCATTTTCCCCACAACAGACTCCTGGGGGCAGGGCCCTGGGCTTGCTTTCAGTCTGTCTCTGCAGGTCAAGTTTAGTATGTAAAGAATGAATGAATGGCTGGGGGACAATGGCTTGGAATGGGGAGGAGGGGACAGTGGAGGTAATGGAGCACCCTATCTCAGGAGCTCCTCTCCGCCTGTGGTGGTGACCTGTGCTCTGCCCTGCCCTGGCTGGCTCTGCTGTCTGCCAACTTCAGCTACAACGCACTGACTTCCTTAGACAGCTCCCTGGTGAGTGCCTCGGAGGGAAGGGGGTTTGGGGAAAGACAGAGGAGGCCCTTAGGGGAGAGGACCTGCTGGCTACCTGGAGGTATCTGATTGTCTGCTGCCCCCCCCCCCCCCCCCCAGCGTCTCTTGTCAGCCCTGCGCTTCCTGAATCTGAGCCACAATCAAGTCCAGGACTGTGAGGGCTTCCTGATGGTGAGTGTGAGAGGCTGCTTGGGGCTGGCCCCACCCGGGGCTCTGATCATTCCACTCTGACCCTCTCTCCTGGACCTGGTCTTGCTCCCACCTTACTCCTGTCCCCCACCCTCCCCCAGTGGGGCTACATCCTGGAAGCCATGCTCCTTGGGGACTCAGGCGGGAGCATAAGAGAAGCTAGCATTCAAATCTCAACTCCTAATCCTTGTGTGACTTGGGGCAAACTAAACTGGGGCTCTTTTAACTTGTCAAGCAGGAATCCTAGCTAAGAGTACCTGCTCTTATTGTATTAGAGTGGTCGCGGAGATTGTGTGACATTACTTAGCCCAGCGTCTAGCTCAGGAAAGGTAGCTTGAGGTTGATGGTGAAGAACCTTCTCCCGGGTCTCGCTCTCAGAGACAAAGCTGGACAGCAGTTCTTGTGGTGAGAACAGATTTTAGTCACACGCTAGTGCAGTAGTAATAAGCCATCATGGTATGTAATCAGTGGTAAAACCATTTTAATTTGTAATAAACTTTAGGATGAATGAATCTCAGATTCAATTTGTGCAGAGATTGCTGGATGTTTTAAAGGCAGAGTGAGGCAGTGGGCGTGAGAAGGCAGGGGCTTGAGCAAGTTCTCTCCTTCACCGAACTTCTCCATTTCCTCTGGAGTCAAGGAAGTGGAAATTTACAAAAAGCAGGAAGGGGGTGTTGGTCCATATGAAATCCGTCTGGGTTTGCTAACTGGCGCTTTCTAGAGTTAGCCTTCTACCTTCCCACGGAGGCTGGGGGACAGAGGCTCTGTCTTCAGCTGTTGGCTGGAACAAACTAAATTCTCCTGGCAGCCTGGGTTTTTCTAGGAGAGAAGGTAAGGGGTGGAGTTGTCCTCCCAAGGATATGACCCTGAGCTATTAGGAACTATTTGTTTAACTCTGTTGACTTTGGGGGGCTGGAGGATGGGATGAACTCATTTGTGCGGAGAGTATGTAGTCTTTTTAGGCCAAAGTTGAGACCTACTTGCAAAGAAGGCTCAGAGAAGCCCGGCTCAAGTGTGGTCAAGGAGATAATCTTTGTCACCACCCCTTCTCAGGACTTGTCTGAGCTCTACCACCTGGACATCTCCTATAACCACCTGAATTTGGTGCCAAGAATGGGACCCTCGGGTGCTGCTCTGGGGACCCTGATACTGCGAGGCAATGAGCTCCGGAGCCTGCAGGGTGAGTGGGTAGTGTGGGGAGGGAGGTCGAGGGGGCAGGGAGTATGAGAGGGTGGGGCGAGTGTGGAGGGGTAGAGGGGCAGTGTGAGACTCAGCCTGGGACCCTCATGCCTCCAGAGCCTCAGGTGGGCCTGTGGGTAGGTCTGAGGTGCCACGGCTGGTCTTCTTGCTCCACCCTCCATCAGCAACCTGCCCCCCGCCCCGCCCTTCCTCCCTGCTCTCGCCTCCACCCCAGGCCTGGAGCAGCTGAGGAGCCTGCGGCACCTGGATGTGGCATACAACCTGCTGGAAGGCCACAGGGAGCTGACGCCTCTGTGGCTGCTGGCTGAGCTCCGCAAGGTGCGTCCTGAGCGCTTCCAGGACCTTCCAAGACCCGGGAGCCAGCTCGGGACCTCTCCCAGGCTGATTTGGTGAGTGCCCTTCCTCACGGCCCATCTCAGTCTCCTCTTCTGTCCTTCAGCTCTACCTGGAGGGGAACCCTTTGTGGTTCCACCCCGCGCATCGAGCGGCCACTGCCCAGTACTTGTCACCCCGCGCCAGGGACGCTGCGGCCGGCGTGAGCTGTCTTCTCCTGTCCACTTTGCCTTTCTTGTCCTGCCTGTCCTGCCCCCTGTCCCCTCCTCCGCCCCCCCACCCCCAGCCCTGGGTGAGGGGCCACAGCCCAGGACCCCCTGCTTGTTCGGCGGCTCCCTCCCGCTGGTCCCTGTGGGGCAGGGAGGGCCCCCCAGGGTGGGTGGGCAGGTACTTGGCCACCGACTTGGCCCCTTCCCTTTTATCTTTGCCCAGTTCCTTCTTGATGGGAAAGTCTTGTCACTGACTGACTTGCAGGTTAGTGTGCTGGGAGCACCGGAAGTAGGCCATCCAGGACTGATTTGGGAGGACATGATGGGGTGTGAGGGTGGGGGTCTCTCCAGGCAACTACAGAGCGGGGCCCCTCCCTCAGCCCGGCGGGCAGAGGTGCAGCTCCGGCTTCAGCCCCGCTCTCCTTCCTGTTGTCGCTTGCCAGACCTCCACCTCCTCGGGGCTTGGCTCCTCTGCCCCACCTGTGCCCTGGTCAGCGGGGAGTACTGTCGAAACCTCAGGTGGCCCTGACTTGAGTGACAGCATCTCCTCAGGGGGCGTGGTAGGCCAGCATCTGCCCCGGAAGGTTAAGGTAAACAGTGTCCTGGGCCCCCTTGTGCCTGGGCTTAGTCCCTTTCTGGGGGCTCAGGATTGTGGATGGGCTGGGGATAGAAAGGCCTCATCCTTGCTTGTGGGTGGAGCTCTCTGAGTAAAGTTGGGTGTGTGGCCACAGACAGTGGGGTGGGTGGCTGGGTTCTCCTAAAGCATCCATCTTGCGTCTGCCTTCAGAGCCGAGTCCGCGTGAGGCGAGCAAGCATCTCGGAACCCAGTGATACCGACCCAGAGCCCCGGATTCTGGACCCCTCCCCAGCTGGTAAGTCAGTGGCGGCCCCAGCTGCCCTAGCCCTAATCTTGTCTTTTTTTTTAAGATTTTATTTATTTGACAGAGAGAGATACAGCAAGAGAGGGAACACAAGCAGGGGGAGTGGGAGAGGGAGAAGCAGGCTTCCCGGTGAGCGGGGAGCTTAATGCGGGGGG